>JAQIUQ010006194.1:0-13387 GCA_030378365.1 Hybognathus amarus
GACACTCTTCACATACATGTCAAAGTGTGGTTGTTAACAGGTTAAAGAAAACACTCTGTAAAACGCTACAAATCAAAGTGGAAGTAAACACATTATAATAAAACAGCCCGCGACTAGATCGATCATCTTCCTCTTTGCGCAAGTATTCTCACTCTCACTGAGCGTGCGCGCTCACATAACATCACACATACGATAACGAACGTCATCTTAAAGGCATATCAACATGTCATGAACACTACACTGAACACTAGGTGGCCGTTACAGAGTTCCATCTTTTGGACATTCATCATATCGCATTGGTTTTCATTTCTTGTCCTCAAAACAGGGCACTAATCTGTTTATTTTTAAGTGTTGTAGTAATATTTTATACGGAAATCAATTATTTATAATTCTTATAATGAGAATAAAGTTAGGGTTAAATAAAAATCAAGGAAAACAAATATAGTGATCTGAAATATAGCAAACTCATTTTAATTTATTATTTAAAAGGTACAATTGCCAAACATATCTCAAAGTCTTTTTATCTATTTATTAGTTTAATTAATAAACTAATTATATGAAACAATTATCAGTACACTATAAATAAACTGGTTCTAATGAACCTTTATTAATAAAACTAAATCTAAGCCTTTATTAATATACTTTATTATTTAAAACATACAAGGCTTAAGACATTTATAAAAATGCCTTCTATATTTCTTTTCACTCCACTGTACTCCACAGACGACCGCATGTTCGCAATTGACAATTGGTTATTGTCATTTTACTTGCGTTTACTTGGAAATATTACTGTATATTTTCACTTTTAATTTATATTTCTGTCGTAAGTTTGGTCTTAAATTTAATTTAGAAGGGGTATTAAAAAGTCTTAAAAAGTCTTAAATTTAAATGGTTTATGCCTGTAGCCACCCTGTTATAGGTTTTTACTGTTACAGCTATCGAGATTAATGAATCGTGAGAATGTTTTCTGAAGTATTTAGATCAATTCCCATCACATAAAGTGTTGCTGTGACGAGCATTGAACAAGCAGAGAGAGTCTGTCGATCACGAGAATGAAGATCTTATCGTTGCAATGCAGTCTCTCTACTCTAATGCAGCAGACACGATCTAAATACAGTTAGAGCTTCGTTGTGCAGTGTAACGTGCGTCATTGAATTCATAAGCGAACTTTGGCAAGTGTCCAGATAAACTCGTGCTTCTATCGCTTTCTTTCTGATATATAATTCACAATTTAAATAACATTTTTTTTTCATCCTACTAAAAGAAACAATGTGAAGTTGATGTTTAATCACTGGTCTGACTTACTGATGCAAAAACAGTACTGAACGATTTTAAAGTGAAAGATTACCTGTCTGAACTTGAACAACAATACATCAGCTCAATCCGAGGCCAGCTCTTGGCAAGTTGAGGAAACAGTCGTCGGTGAAATGTTTGAAAATTTCCAGAGAAAATAAAATTAGTCCATTGTTCTCTTCAGAGGCTCTGGACTGAAGGAACTAAAATATACTTTTGTATTCATGTGTACATCCGAACACTGATCAACTGCCATGCTTCGGCTGCTGCAGCTCCGTCTCGTCTGTCATTGAACATGGGCTGGCATATGCAAATGTTCAGGGTCGTACATATTAATGATCCAGTTGCGTAACAGTCGGTATTATGTGGAGATTCGCCTGTTTTTCAGGGGTGTTTTTCAAAAACGAGATTTAAGTAAGAAGGAGAAAACAATGGTGTTTGAGACTCACTGTATGTCATGTCCATGTACTGAACTCTTGTTATTTAACTATGCCAACATAAATTCAATTTCACATTCTAGGGCACCTTTAAAAAAAATTCTGTTTCAAATAAATGATGTTCTTTTAACATTTCTAATCATCAAAGAATCCTAAACAAAATGTATCAGCGATTTTCCACTGAAAAATACTAAGCAGCTCAACATTCAACATTTATAATATGTTGAAAGTTGACATGTATAATCATTATTTATATCATCATATATATAATTGAAAATAGTTGTTAAATTTGAATAACATTGCTGTTTTTGCTGTATCAAATCAATGCAGCCTTGGTGAACATAAGACTATAGTCAAAAAACTATTTTCAATAATAATACATTTTGAATAATAGTGTATTAGTAACTGTAGAAAATAACATTAACCAAGATTAATAAATGTTTTTTTAAATGTTAAAGAACTGAATTAAACATTAATTGAATCTAAATTTATGAACAAATAATTTGCATGAGTTGGATGTTTACTGAATTGCCCAAAGGGACATTAAAAAAAAAAAACTTGCTGATTGCATCTCAGTCAGCTACTGAATTAACATCTGACCTACTTTACTGGATACAAAGAGTTTTATTGTAGTAAATAGTAAGAAAAGAAGCCACACAATCTTATTGTTTTGCTTTGTATTTATTTAGGGCTAATTATGTACTGTAAAAATTTGTAGGAAACACTTCTGTACTACATCATTAAAGGGTGGTGTGTCTTCAAAACCTTTTTTTAGTGCTTCTGTTGATTTCAAATGAAGGAAGAGCTGAATTAAAGATAGTCTTTAGGCTTTTAATGGCTGTTTGACAGTATTGAATGTGATTTTTCTCCAACTTTTCACACTCTTCTTTAGTTGTAAAGAAAAAAAGTGTGAAATTTTGCAGCACTGGAGGCGGATAGTGAGAGCGACGTCGAACGTGCTGAAGATGTCTGTGCAGAGCTCTTAATAGAAACTTGCTGAGTGAAGATTAGAGAGAATTTAATTAGCGAGACAGAAAGCGCTGCCTGTTCTCTTATACCTGGGAGCGAGGAGTCACACTTTGCAACTGTAATTGGTTAATCTGATGCCAGCGCCAGGGAAGAGTGCAAGTCTTGTGCTCCCTGGTCTGTTACACTCTCTAATTTTGGCCCTTTAGTGCAAGACAACTCCCATCATCCACCCCATCATCATACTTGCTTACCTTCATAAGTCACAGAGGCCAAAAAAAGCAATTAAAAGTTTTAATTTCTTGCTCCCTGCTGTCAATATGAAGTTCAGTCTTTCAAAATGAGACTTCTTCATACTCCTAACCATGCATAACACAAGATTTCAGTGACAACTAACTTTATTGTAATAGTGTGTGATGCAACAAAATCACAGCCTAGCTAAATTTACTAGTTAAAAATATTATATAATCTCTTTTTTTTTCATATATAACTTGTACTCATGTAACGAAAGTAAACACTAAAATATCCATTATGTGATTTATACAGTGTTTTGCTTGAAAAAATGCTCATTGTCCAGTAATGGAGAAAGATACTGTAAAACAACATGTAGAGGCTAACGGTACAGGGCTAAACAGATAAAACTTGACCTCTTGAGACATAATGTTGATGCTTTTCTGTCTTACAGCTTGGAGAGGAGGAGAAATATGAATTGTTGCATGTTTTGGAGTTCACAAGGTAAATTATTGCAGCACAAGTAGGCTTTTCTGATGTTTTCATTTTCATTGCAAGTGTTCAGCTCCACCCATTCATTCTGCTTGATAGAAAATAATAACACCATGATGGTTTTGCTGTATTTCGGCGCCATGTTTACTCATAGTGGGAATGATTACGATCGTGTCAGTGGTGATGGATGATGATGGTGTTTTGTTTTCCTTCCCAACAGTACCAGGAAGAGGATGTCAGTCATTATGCGGATTCCATCAGGAAAGATCCGCCTTTATTGCAAAGGGGCTGTGAGTATCTCATAGTCTGTTGCTATGGAAACAAAGAGCCGCCAGACGCTTGCAACCAAACCCTATTCTAGAGTGCTTTCTCCTGTGAAGAAGTGAAGAGCCAAACAGATACACAACACACTGCCTTTGTACAGACTATTTTGGTATTCATGTAATCCATGTTTTACATGTTCTGTTAAAACCTGCTATTGTATTTTATAAAACGGTTCAGTTCGAATCCTTGATTCTGATTGGTCAAGAGCTGTGCTTTATTCACCGATAAAACCCGGCTGACGACCGCTTCACCCAACGGTTCTATTGAACGCTGTGCAACACTGCGGTTCTATGTTGTTTTTATTTGAGCTTTCATGCATTTTACACATTGTAATGTTGTTGCTTTTCACGCTCATGGACTATTTTTTCCAGCGGAAGGAAGGCTTTTAGTGATTTTACTTCAAGAAAGTCGCACTAATGTTGTTTTTTACTTTAATATTGTGTGGCAACCGTTTTATAAAAGCAATAAGATACTCCGCTTAGCGTCGTGCCTAACAACGCCTTCAGCCGTTACTTATTCACGATACAGCACAGCCTCTCGGTACCTTATTGCTTGCATACATCTTGCTCTATTTATTTTGAAAATAATTAGTGCAAAAGTTTAGATCAGCATTATAAATAAGAAAAGCTATTTTACATTTTAGGTTCAAATTAGGTCTAAAACTAAATGTGTGAACAACAACAAATATTGTATATTACAGACAAAGTCTTGAATAATCTAATACATTTTTTATTCATTTTATCAATCAGTAATTTTATTCCTAAAATAATCATAATCTGTGTATGTGTGCATGTATGAAATGTTAAGAGTATGTAATAAAATCTGGCGGATCTCAGATAGAGAATGATGGGAAGATATATTTTTCATCCCACATCACATCCCAGCTATTGTGTGATGCATTAAAACGGATCAAATATTAAAGTGTTACTATAAATGTGTTCATGAAGCATGTAGAATTAGTTGGACATGTTATCACTCTCTTTTCCTCTGCATTTTAGGCTGCACAGAGTTATGAATTATGCCATGTTTTTGTCTCCCAGGACACCGTGATCTATGAGCGATTAGCAGACAGCTCCAGATACAAGGACATCACCCTGAAACACCTGGAACAGTTTGCCACAGAGGGTGAGAGACAAGCACACCTGCATAGTATCTGCTTTCTCTCTTCTGTTCATCTGTAATCAAATATTAGTCTGTTCTGCTCCCACAATCCAGTCAAATCACTGTAGGTGTTGATGATGGTTGCCAGATCCTCTCATAGTGAGACTGAGATCAATGATAGACTGATGTGAAATGTTGAAAGGATTGGCGTACTGCAGTGCTTCACTCTCATGAAGACGCCGCCCCCTGGTGGAACTACTTAGATGTGTTGGCCTCATAGGAACCTCAAGCAATCAGTGGCTTTGTCTACCATGATACCCTGCATGAATAATTCATGTTGCAGCGGAGATCATCCACTCAGCTGTATTAGCATCAGTCTAAAAAAACAGATGATGGCTTTCTTCTTTAGAAAGATTAGAAGAAAGGGATTTTTTGAGGGCAGGAAGATGTTGAGAATTAGCATATCTGAGAAGCTCATGTATTTCATCTTTGTGCGTTTTTGCAGGTCTGCGCACACTGTGTTTCGCTGTGGCCGACATCTCAGAGTCGTCCTACCAACAGTGGCTCGAGGTTTATCATCGTGCCTCGACGTCTCTTCAAAACAGGGCACTCAAGATGGAGGAAAGCTATGAACTGATTGAAAAGGTGAGGCCGCATACAAACAGCTATTCTAGTGGGAACAGATCAAGTGGTCTCCATACAAAGGTCACAGAACCTTCCAGAACTTTGTTCTCCTTGCTGCTGCAATACTAAGACAGAAACTGCAAGGGAAGGGAATATAGCATCATTTCTTATTTCTTATTTTATTGTACACAAATATAATATGGTTCTGCACAAACAAGTACCAAAATGTTTCATGGTGTTACCTTCAACATAGTATCACACCATAACTTTTTAGATGTGTTGTGGTACCATGAATTACCATGTACAATATTTTTTAGTAGTTTGAGGTTGGTAATAATATTAATAAAAATTATTAATATAAATAATATATTTTTATTATAATTATTTATAATAATTTAAATTATATTTTTTATTATAATTATAATATAATTATTACTTATTTTTATTAATAATAATAATAATTATTATTTTTTTGTTGTTGATCAAAGTCTTTTTATTGTGTTTTAACATAAAACAAACAACAAACACTTAACAACCAAGATATTATTATTATTATTATTTTAAGAAATTAATACTTTTATTGAGCAAGGGCAATTGAATTGATCAAAAGTGACATTAAAGACATTTATAGTGTCACAAAAGATTTTTATGTCAAATAAATCCTGTTCTTTTTGACTTTCTATTTTACAAAAATGCATTACAGTTTCAACAAAAATATTAAGCGGCACAACTGACACATTGAAACGTTACATAAATAAATGTAACCGCAGTAATGACTGCTAAAAAAATCCATATACACTACCGGTCAAAGGTTTAGGGTCGGTAAGATTTTTTATGTTTTTAAAAGAAGTCTCTTCTGCTCACCAAGGCTGCAATTTTTTATCAAAAATACACAAAAAACACAGTAATATTGTGAAATATTATGACAATTTAAAATGACTTTTTTATGTTGATATATATTAAAATGTAATTTATTCCTCTGAAAAAAGCTGAATTTTCAGCATCATTACTCCAGTCTTCAGTGTCACATGATCCTTCACAAATCACTCTAATATGATGATTTTATGCTCCAAAAACATGTATGATTATTATCCATGTTGAAAACAGTTTTTTACATTTTTATTTCAGGATTCTTTGATGAATAGAAAGTTCAAAAGAACAGCTTTTATCTGAAATGGAAAGCTTTTGTTACATTAAACACTACCCTTTAAAAAGTTTGAGGTCAGTAAGAATTTGTATTTTATTTTTGGGGGACATAAATAAGAAATCAATACTTCTATTCATCAAAGATGAGTGACATTGAAAGTTACAGTAAAGACATTTGTAATGTTAGAAAAGATTCTAATTAAATAAATGCTGTTCTTTGAACTTTCTATTCATCAAAGAATCCTGAAATAAAAATGTAAAAAACTGTTTTCAACATGGATAATAATCATACATGTTTTGGAGCATAAAATCATCATATTAGAGTGATTTGTGAAGGATCATGTGACACTGAAGACTGGAATTAATGATGCTGAAAATTCAGCTTTTTTCAGAGGAATAAATTACATTTTAATATATATAAACATAAAAAAGTCATTTAAATTGTCATAATATTTCACAATATTACTGTGTTTTTGTGTATTTTTTATCAAAAAATTGCAGCCTTGGTGAGCAGAAGAGACTTCTTTTAAAAACATTAAAAATCTTACCAACCCTAAACCTTTTGGCCAATCTAGTGTATATTACAATATAATGAGTATTCTCGTATTATAATTGTCATAATTTATATATTTCACAAATGGCATGTGCTTCTGAGAGGTTATTCTGCCAGTTTAGTCTTTTCCTGTGGGGTGGTTAGTTTGGCAGGTCCCAGAACAGTTCCTTAGTTTCAGTTTGATCAACGAAGGCTGGGTTGTCTCTGCTCACATGGCATCTGAAGAAGTATACGATTAGGCTCAACCCATGAGGAAAGCACAGTGGTGGACCTGTGGAAAGTTAGGCTCTGGAAGTGCTCGTCAAACATGGCCGACCACCATCATTAATCACTGGCTGAAGCAGCGCTGCCAACTTTTCGTAGAAAATGATCCTAATCAATCATTTCACATAAAAGCGTCTCGTTTGACAGATGTAACTGCATCTTTCCATCAGCAGGTGGCAGCGGTGGCACCTTATGTTCCTGTTGGAAAATAAACCCCTGAAACATCCGTTTTTCTGTCTGAGAATAAAATAATGTGTGCACAATTTAAATAATCATTTTAAATTAAATTTATATAAAATTATTCTTGACATTCCCTTTGAGGGCCTCAAAATATTAGTTTTTAATACACTGCCATTTAAAAGATAATAACAATAATAAAAAGATTCTTACAAAAATAAACTCACCATGCTCACCAAGGCTATGTTTATATAATCAGTAAAACAGCAATATTGTGAAATATTACAATAGCTATATTAATATAACAATAACATGTAAAATAATAGTTTTCAAATGTAATATATGAATTTGAAAATGTAATTTAATCTTGTTATAGCAAACCTGAATTTTCAGCATCATTACTCCACTCTTTAATGTCACTTGATCCTTTCGGAAATCGATTCTGATGCTGATTTGCTGTTCAAGAAACGTTTTTCTTCTTAGAAATGTTAAACAGTTGTCCTGCATAATATTTTGTAAAAAACGTTATTTAGTTTTGCACATGCCTTAAACATTGTATTAAACATTTTGAGTTTAATCTCTGCCGAAATCTTACAGTATTTTTTGAAAATAGAGTATGATATAAAGGATCATATGGGAGCCACTGCTCACCACATTACTGATCAGGTTTACAGAGGCCGTTGCTCTAGCTTTCTTTTTCCTCCTTTGGTGCAGCTGACTCTCCTCTGACGGGGTCCTGTCAAAATCCTGGCCGCTACAAATAGGATCATGGCTGGTCAAAGGGCCGGGGGCTTCCTGAGAAAAACACATTAACAGTCCACAGTCTCCACCTCTCTCTCTCTCTCATATACACATAACTGAGTCTTTGTGATCTGAGCATGAGATACATTTCTTGAATGCCCCTCTGGTCCTACATTTGCATCTAACTGTAAGGATCGTCATCTGACTGTAGGAACATAAGGGATTTCCAACAGTGGTTGTAGTCTTTCACTTCACAGTCTCTCTACTCATTGTTTGAAATATAAATGATCAATATGTCATGCTCATTTATTTATTTCTTTGGTAAGTAGCTGTGTAATGAGTGAGTTAATGTAAAATCAGCTGGTCATTATCCCAAAATAAACCCAACAGGGTGATACAAGATCCTGGTTACTGGGTTTGTTTTCTAATTATGACTGGCTATCTTTTTTTTAATCTCCTCATAAGGCTGCCTTTATTCATCAGTTCATTGTATCTGAGTGAAATGAATGAATGTGTCAAGTCACCTTTATTTAGAAATGGCTTTAAACAAAACAGATTTCAAACCAGCATCAAAACAACAAACGGGAAAATAACATTTTGCAAACTTCTTCGTAAATTAGACTGTCAAATTTTGCCTTTAAAGGGGTGATGAACTGAGAAATCAAATTTTCCTTGAGCTTTGGACATCTAAGAGGTCATCATATTGTAAGAGATATCCTGTAAGTTTCAGAACTGAAAACGTCCTTGTTAGTCCAATAAAAGCTTTTATTGACACCAGCCTCAACAAACGATTCGTTTTTAAAAGTGGGAAACTATGACGTCAACAGGGCTTAAAACCCCACCCACCGCAGAAGATCAATGCCTGCTTTAACATGGCCGGTTTAGCCCCGCCACCGATTCGCGCATTACACGCATAGTTAAGTAGCATAACATACATGCCTACCTCGTGATGACAAACCGGATTGAGCATAATATTGTGCTGTGCCTGGTTGTGGAAGACAGTCGCTGCATAAGCCTCTCTGGATTCCAATAGGACTGCATGGATAAACTTTATTTTTAATGACGTTCCAGCTGATGAGGGTAAAACATCGTCGACTGTTCGCTTCATTTCACTGAGGATTGTTTTGTAAACAAGACTGGATTTGCAGACCGATTAAGAGTAAAGACAGGATTTGTACAACACACGACTCTTGGTCGAACATGTATGGGCAAATCTGGTTGCCATTTGACAACATTGGACGTTTTTCCCCACGTGCACTCGATGAGTGAGTTAAACTCATTATAATATGCAAAACTGTTCTCCACTCACAGCAGTGGGCGTTTATTTCCAAGTCTTCAGTGCGACACGTCCATAAAAACCGACCGTTTTTCAGGTAGGCTCACAACTTGGGTACAAAATAGCCTAATACTTATTCATTTTGATGTTTTTGAAAGCAAAAACCAAGCGAACGTCATAAATTGACCTCAGACAACAATATAATAAAATTTAAAAAGCCAGTTCATTAACCCTTTAAGCAGCTCTACAAAGACAGTATTTCATAATTGATTAACTATACACACACAGTAATTGAACTGAACTGAATCAGCAATGAACTGACTTGAGGTTGCTCTAAAAAGACTATAGTGTCAGCTTGAGTCAGTTCAATGTTGTCAAATCAGTTCAGTAACAGTGTCTGTGTTACAAAATTCATCAGGTATGAAACAAATTAGATTGAGCTATAAAGCAGTGGTAATCATCCAGCTCAATTCAGCTTAAGATTGTTCTCATTCACAGTGTAAGTACAGTCAAATTGATAATGCCTTATTACTGAATATTCAATTTATTTTAAACCCCAACTAAGCAAACTATAGGTGACAGTGGTAAAGAGCACAAACTTCATCTGATGACCGAAATGGAGAATAAAAATAGCAGGCTCACTCAGGGGGCCAGTCCTCCTCTGGTCAATTGAACGCAAATTGTGTGATAATGATTCCAGTCATATTTGTGGATTATATTATTTAAAGCTACACTGTGTAACTCCTTCTAGTTTATTCTTAGCTAAAAACACTTAGTTCTTTCAAAAATATATGTGCTTATTAATGTATATTTACTTCGTTCAAGTAATAAAGTATTCTCGTGAGTGTATAATCTGCCATTGAAAATACATACAGGTAAGGGGTTCTAATGTCGGTCGCCAAGGTGCCCCTCCATCTTGAAAGTACATTAGCCAAAGAGGGACATACCCATTAATTCAAGCTTTGCCTTTCACGTTTACATTTGAGTTAACACTCATGGACTAGGTCGAACTGGAAGCCATGTTAATCTTGGACTACATTGGCCACCGTAGGAGTTAAAATGACATCGGAATTGAGAGGAACAGAAACTAATATTTACTGGATGGTCATATACCTTTTCACTGCTAGATGGGGGTAAAAATCACACAGTGTAGCTTTAAAGTTTTTCATCTAGCATACTGTACATCACGGCAGCATTTGATGTTTATTTATATTATTAATAATCTTCTCTTTTTTGTCTTTTTCTCACCAGAACCTGCAGTTGTTGGGGGCCACAGCCATTGAAGACAAACTTCAAGACAAAGTACCAGAGACCATCGAGACCCTCATGAAAGCCGACATTAAGATCTGGATCCTGACTGGAGACAAACAGGAGACCGCCATCAACATAGGTGAGTAAAACAAATAACGGAGTGTTTGTATTGATGTTCACAGATAGCTTCAAGCATCGTAGCGACCTATAAGAGCACATTCGCAACCTGTGGGCTTCATTTTTCTTATTTTAGTTCTCTTTACAGAGGTGCATCAGGTTTTTCTCTTATATTTTGACATTAACCAGTGAGTATTTCTCTCCCTAATTTAAATGATCAAAAATATACACAATCTTTCCCCAGACCTCTCTCGCTCTTACACTCAAACAAACATAGCCCTCCCTGACCGGCTCTCGCACAGGTACAAGGTGTTTAGTTTCTTTCCTCATCCGAAAGCTGACGCAACGCATGTGTCCTCTGACCCGTCGAGCACTAGTCTGTCCCTACAACCACCACCAGCTTTCAAAACAGACTACGGTCCCCCCGTCCTATTTTCCTGTGATGTGGCATCTCATATTAGCCTGACAGCTGTGCGACTACCAATGTGGCTTTTGAACGGGCCTCAGGTTAAACGCTACAGTCAGAAAACAGATCTTAACAGAGCGCAGTCTGTGGCCACCTACCAACACTGATCCTGAATCAGCCCGTTGTGCCCACCGGCCAGCTGTGGCGCGGCTTGAAAACGTACACGCTCGGAGAGGAAGGGATTTTTACTGTACCTCTGCTTGGCCCGAAATGCACTGTAAATTAGAGACGCCCATGTCTGTGTTTACTTTGTATTTTTTGCATTTTTGTAATTTATCATTTTGAGAAATTGGAGGATGACAAGAGTCTTCCAGCTAGTGTAGGTTTCCAGAAGCTGTTGCCAGTGTCATTGAAATGTGTCTGAGGTAATGTGGACAAATGGACTACGCCAGCAGTTTTTTAAACTTAGTATTCCCAGCATTTCTTATATAATGACCCATGTATACTGTGCGAGAAAATATTAAGCATAAGAAAAATATTTATTATTTTTTTTGTATTTAAATATTACAAATATAATCACAATATAATGCTAAAAATATAATACTAACTGTATCATTGTACTAAAGCAAATTGTTAAAATATCAGGAAAATAGATGTGAAAAAAAAAATAATTTTTACATTTTTGAATGTTAATATAAACAAAAAATATATTAACATTTAATATATCCACACATTAATTGTAATAATGCTTTACAATTAGTTTTTTTCTTAAAATTTGCACTAGATTGCAATAACATTTTCTATTTTTAGGAGTGTGCTATTTTACTAGTGTATTTTTAGTTAGTGACGGCTCTATATACAAGCAAAACATAAGGGCACTTATCATAAATGTTTAAAATCTTTTTTTTTTTTCGTATTCTCATCTTTGTTTTTTATATCGCCTGTGCATAAATTGGCTTCGGTGGCAGATCAAACTAAAAATCAATTTTTAATCGCTTACTTTAAAGGGGAGATGAACTGAGAAATCAAATTTTCCTTGAGCTTTTGACATCTAAGAGGTCATCATATTATAAGAATATCCTGTAAGTTTCAGAACTGAAAACTTCCTTGTTAGTCCAATAAAAGCTTTTATTGACACCAGCCTCTGCAAACGACTCGTTTCAAAGTGGGGAACTATGACGTCAAAGAGAACACCACCCCCGCAGAAGAACATCAGCACCTACTTCAACACGGCCGGTTTAGCCCCACCCACAGATTTGTGCATTACACGCATAGCTCAATAACATAGATTCCTACCTCGTGATGACAAACCGGATTCGAGCTAACAAGCACAAAATATTGTGCAGTGCCTAATTGTGGAAGAAGTCAGTGGCTGCATAAGCTTCCTCTGGATTCCAATAGGACTGCATGAATAAACTTTATTTTTTAATGACGTTCCAGCAGATGAGGGTAAAACATTGTCCGTCTGTTCGCTTCATCTCACTGAGGATTGTTTTGTAAACAAGACTGAATTTGCAGACCGATTAAGAGTAAAGAACGGTGCTGTGCCGTCTATATTGGATCTGACAGGAATGGTGCAACACACAGACTCTGGGTCGAACATGTATGGGCGAATCATTCTGGTTGCCATTTTACAACATTGGACATTTTCAAAACAATTTCCCCAAGTGCACCAACATGTGAGTTGAAACTCTCATAATATGCAAAACTGTTATCCACTCACAGCAGTGGGCGTTTACTTCCAAGTCTTCAGTATGAGACGCCACATTAAGACCGAAGCGTTTTTCAGCTAGGCTCAAAACTAGGGTACAAAATAGCCTATTACTTTAATCATCTTGATGTTTTTGAATGCAAAAACCAAGCGAACGTCATAAATTGACCTCAGACAACGATATAATAAAATTTAAAAAGCCAGTTCATGACCCCTTTAATGTCCTTTTTGCTTCCGTATAACAAGTGCTCGAATCCAAAGCAATAAATCGGAATTG
>JAQIUQ010006195.1:0-15168 GCA_030378365.1 Hybognathus amarus
TGAAAACGCTTGGTTTACTCCACTCGCGCCGCGCCAGTGTGTGCCATAGACTGTGTGCACGCGCTGTCAAACACATGGCGACGGCAAGCGTAGATATTGACTCATTCAAAGCGGAGCTGTGACGGCATTTTGACTCTTCGTAGACTAATAATCACCACTGTGAGAAGCACATCACCTCTGTTTTGACGTAAAAGTCATTAATACGACAAGTGTGAGAGCTACGGAGATCATACGAGATGCCACGGTGTTTCCATGGCAACCATGTGTTGTATTTATTTTACTATCTCTTTCTCTAAATGGCGTGTACATGGATTTATTTTTTTTTAAATACTTTTTTTCTCTTTTTTTCTCTTTCTAGTTTAATGATACAAATCATGACAAAATTAAAATCTTTCCTTTATTACAATGCAAAACGCATGTCAATGTGGTACTAATTTTACAGTCTTTTACTCTAATGTGCGACGGTACCAGTGTCCAGCCTCTTGACCAGACAGACAGAAACACTTGAAACAACCTTGAAGGGATTTTTTTTTCTTCAATGTAGTTTTATTATTTGACAAATATATTTCAAAATGAAAAAGAAATGTGCAGCATTTTGTCTGAGAAATAATAAAAGAGACACTTTTTCATTTATAATTTGTCTTAAATCTCATTTGTTAAAAAAATTGTATCGTGAAACCGGTATCTAATGAATCGTATTGCATCATGAGTTGAGTAAATCGTTACATCCCTAGTTTGTTTTATATTAAACTACTGTTCTAAAGTTGGGTCAGTAATGTTCTTTTAAGAAACTAATACTTTTGATCATCAAGGATGGATTCAATTAATCAAAAGTGACAGTAAAGTATCCTGGAAAATATTATCAGTTTCCATAAAAGTATTAAACAGCTTAACTCACAAAAAAGCACAAATCAACAAATCAGCACATTAGAATGATTTCTGAAGAATTATGCGACATTGAACTCTGCAATAATGGTTGCTGAATTTTATTTTTTGTTGTTGTTGTTGCCTATACTTTATTCCAGAGCTTGAATAGAACTTTATACTAAATAGCTTTATACTAGAGCTTATAACTAAACCTCGTAACGCCAGTGGATCCTCGAACTGTAGATCCACCCTCCTCAATAGTGAATGAAGTGCTACAAATTTTGGAGAATGTCTCTGCTTGTTTCCATTATTTCATTATTACTTTGGGACCCTTCTCTATGTGTTGTTCATATGGAGCTTATAGGAAAGAGAGGGATGTGGTTGCACCGCATGGAGCCGTTTAAAAGACAGGAAGGGGCCGTGTACTTAGAACAGAGGTTTGGGACCCTCTTTTATATATACACACACATGTACGCGGTACAGGCCAATGACACTCCCTGATTGGAGAATCTATTCTGTTTGCCGTGAAACCGAAAAGCCATCCGCTTTAAAAGAATGAACCCATTTGAAATGTGCACACCTTCACTCTACAGGTCAGCTGGGCCCTGCAGGGAGGGTCTTGTCTGTTGTATGTGGAAGTTAAGGGCTCTAGAAACCATTTCACGCAGCTTGCACACATGCAACGTAACCCCTGATCGGGTGTGGCCAATCCCGCTGTGGGGGGTGGGGTGGGGTTTAGGCGATGACGGACGCCTCTCAGTCTGTCAAACAGCCGTTTATCGTGATCGATGGAGCGAAAGAAAAAGGGAGAGAAATAAGAGGCGTTCTCCATAAAGCAGACAGCCGCCATTTGAAATGTCAGCGCCTGGTCTCCCATGCATATGCAAACGCTTATACAACACGCGAAAAAGAAAACAAGGAGGAATTCTCCGAGCGCTCAGAGGTCCGGCAGTGGTGGGGATTCGCTGTGCTCTCCGATTGCAGGAGAAAACAGTCCACCTCCCTTCCCCTCGGCTCCTTCTCTTGTTTTTTTGCGTTTAACAGATTCAACATATTAAGGAAAACAAGATGGATGAAGGAACTCACTCATCCGGCCCGGAGAGAGGGGTTGAGTTCTTCACCGGACGTCTGAGTGGGGTTCATTATCTCAGTGGAGGAAAATGCAAGGCACTTTGGGATAGGTCAAAGAACAGTAACTCAATAATCACATTAAATATGCGGCAGACCGCAGTACTTTCTGCTGCTCACAGATGAAAGAGAGCTCGGTGTTTTGCAGATAAGTTGAGAGAATGGAGAGATTGTGGATGAGTACAAAGGAGGAAAGAAATGGGGGTAAAATAAAGACGCTACAAAGCACAGAGCATGCATTTTAATTCAATTTAAAATAACCATTTTCTTATTTTTGTAGCTTTTAATTTGTCCTCTTTTGTGGTCCATTAGTGAATTTTATGAACCAATACAGTCATGATTTAATTTCAGCCCCTTTATAGGTCGCTGAAGGCGATTACTGTTGGTTGCTAGTTGACGGGCACACACCGAATTTGTGCTTGCAAAATTGTTTATTTCATTCATTCCTTAACAATAGAAGTTGTTTTCTCAAGATCTCAATTTAATGTTCTTACTATCTTATAAAAAAGTTAAAGGAGTAGTTTACTTTTGAAAAAAAGTTTTGCTGATAATTTACTCACCCCTGTGTCATCCAAGATGTCCATGTCATTCTTCCGTCAAAAGAAATTAAGGTTTTTGATGCAAACATTCCAGGACTTTTCTTCATATAATGGACTTTAATGGGAACCAAACGGTTCAAGGTCCAAAAGACACATTGAGTACAAACTGCAAACTGTTCAAAGGGCTTTAAACGATTCCAGACGATGAATAAGGATAAATGAATGAATAAATAAATTACTAAGTTTAAGTTATATAAGCTCAAATGATCGCCTTGCTCTGTACTGTGATGTGCGTTTGTGACTCTCCTGTTCAAACTCGTTCATCAAAATGAACAAATCCTTTTCCAAGTCATTTGGTTCATTCAACGAACAAATTGATCTCGCAAAAAGATTCGTTCAATTTGATGAACGAGTTTGAACAGGAGAGTCACGAACATGCATTGCATTACAGATTAAGGTGAGCATTTGAGCTTATAAAAATGTAAACTTTGTTTTTTTTTTGTTTTTTTTAAATGAGCAATCGTTTCGCTTATAAAACCCTTATTCATCGTCCTGGAATCGTTTAAAGACCTTTGAACAGTTTGCACTGAAACCTTCAACCGTTTGCTTACCAGTAAAGTCCATTATATGGAGAAAAATCCCTTAATTTCTTTTCGACTGAAGAAAGGATGACATGGGGGTGAGTAAATTATCAGCAAAAGTGTTTTTGAAACTACTCCTTCAAAGGTCCAATATGTAACTTTAGTGGCCACAAGAGGGCGCCGTTTCCAACAATAACAAAGGCGAATGTATGTGACGCAGTAACGAGCTGAATGATGGGACTTGCTGTCAAGCTGATGGATCTAATAATGTTTAAGGATTAGTGAAAACACTCATGTTTTTTAACATTACAGTGCTATGAAGCAGGTCACGATTGCTAATAAGATACATATATCACACGCAAGTCCCGCGGATATAAAGGAATAAGGAAATTTCATCCTATTGAACTACACGCAAGTGCTGGATTACTCACACAGGTCAGTTTATTAGATGAATTAAATTTGTGAGGGAAACGCAGCGCTGTTCCACTTGGAATAACGTTACACTATCACACTAAACAGCATTTAAATGTGTGTTGAAAGTTATAATGTTATTCTACGTGTTTATGTTTGCGATACGAAACTAGCAGCTTGATCAACATAAGAATAACATACTGACCATATTCTAACATTTCATCATGTCAAGCTAACGTTATAACATTGATTTGTTTTATATACTTTTGCTCACCTGTCTAATAAAGCTGTAAAGTCGTGACTCGTGAAGTTCTGTCAGTGTCAAGTCCAAATTAGTCACGGACGCTAGCTCTCTGTCGAGTGGAAGTCAGTCTCGGACGCTAGCTCTCGGCATCTCAGAAACATCACGCTGATATTGATCCTCATTCTAGTTCTCCTTGTTTGTCCCAAAGTTAGCTTGCTTGCCATGGTCTATGATTGAACGAAACAAGAACTGGGTGCCGCCAAACGTTACTCACTATGCAGTTGTCCACGTCTGTCGCCATGGTTACGTCATGGCTATGGCAATACGAGCGGAAACGAGGATAGCCGAGGATAGCGCGGATATTGCGTCATTTACAGGCGACATTTTTTTTCCGGGACGGCCACTTATTTAAAATTGGAATTTCTCTGAAATAAAAGAACTTTGGAGACTTTTGGGATATTGTAATTACACAACTGCAGGAAATATATCACACTGTGCAAGTGATTTTTGGATATTTTATTACAAAATCCTTACATATTGGACCTTTAATCATAAATTTAAAGTTTATCTCATAATAAATGTCCTTGTGCGTCAAAGTTATATTTGTTGATCAGCAATTTTATTGTGATCTCAACTTTATTTATTTATTTTTTTGTGCATGTCGTGAGAGGACAATATACACACACACAAAAAAAAACATGCATGACCTCTTAGGGTTTCTGTAGCAAAGTCATAACCCTGATGAGCTGTTTGTGCCATTTAGATTCCAGTCTTTTGTTCAATATGTTACTTAAAGAATAACAGAATCTGACAGTTTTCTTGTTCATCAACCAAAATGAACATAACATCGACATAAATATCTACATCCCATATTCTCTTTTTCTTCCGTAGCTGGACAGTTGATTTTATCAGGCAGTAGTGCGCAAGTCGGTGTCCATTTAGGCATATTTATATACATATGTGAGTGTGTGTATGCACTTGCAGTCTTCAATCTGTCATTACTTCATTGCATGGTACACGTATAACTCAGCCTATATGCACATCCGCTCCTTGTTTATAATGTCCAAGATCACGTGCTTGAGTTCAGGCATCTCGGTAAAAGGCTTTTCAAAGCGTCTAAATCAGCTGTTATCTGCTGGATTTTGGCAGTGTGTGGAAGCGCTGATGCACTGTATATCCCTTTGATGCCTTCTGCCCGCTTGCAAAGCAAACACTCTTGAGTTCATCACGATTTGGTGTGCTCACACAACCATAACACAGAGGCCTGTTTAAGCCAAGCTTCCTAAGTGGAGACTGGGAAATGGTGACTTGTGAGGAAATGGAGACATTGTCCTCTCATTAGTCTTCATAAGCCATCCTATCATCTGATTTTATACTTTTGCAGACTATATATACACACAAGAGGACACCTACGGAATGGCAGGCCACATTTTAGAGAAGCTCTTACAGCTGCACTTCTCTCTCGTTCTCTGAAACCTGAGGCTCTCTCTCTTTAAACCCTTGGCTTCTCTCTCTAAATATTTCCTTTGAGCTTGGGTTTCAGAGTCTTGTTATGCCAGGGAATGTTGATTGGTCTCCGAGGTGTAATCTCACTACCCTTAGGCATCTGCCCTCATGCACACACACATTCAGGTGATCATCAGCATTGAACATAGCACTGGTTCTAGACAACTGATAATGGATCTCCCTGGAACGTGCTAAAATCCCAACCGGACCCTGGAAAGGGCAGGACACATCTCACAGTTCTTGTCTTGTTTTGATTCCCTGTTTTTTTTTTTTTTTTTGGTATTTTGTGGGTTGTTTTGTCTTGTTTTACTTTATTTTGTAATTTATTATGTATTATCCAGTAGTGGGTATTTAACTTTGGTATTTAGTTTCTGCCTAGTTTAAGGCATTGTCTAAAACAGTTGTTTATTTAGTATCCATCTTTCTCCATTGCAGTTTTTAGTGTTTTAATAATAATAATAACTTTTTAAAATAATACTGCTATCAAAAGTAATTATTTAATTAATTGTTTAATTATTTAATTATTATTTAATCATTAATTTCTGCATATATGTACAGTGTGTGTGTATATATGTGTATATATATGTGTATGTATGTATGCATGTATGTATGTATGTATGTATGTATATATATATATATATATATAGTGTGTGTGTGTGTGTGTGTGTGTGTGTGCATGCATGCATGTGTATATGAATATATATATATATATATATATATATATATATATATCAATTCAATTTCAATTCACATTATTTAAGCTATTTGTGTTGCTCTTTTCACAATACATATTTTAAATCCGCTTCATATGAAAGTTCATGTTGTACATTACATCTTAGATTGATATGTTATCAGTACGTGATACTGTGTCCAAAGTAATGTATTTTAGAAATACATTACATTCAGGACATAATACAAATCACATAGTTAGCTAATTAATAGTAATAGTAATTTAAACAATTTATTTGTTTATGTATTTATGTTGTTAACAAATGATTAGGATATATAGAAAATGTATATATTTATTTATGTGTGTGTGTGTATGTGTGTGGTGTGTGTGTGTGTGTGTGTGTGTGTGTGTGTGTGTGTGTGTGTGTGTGTGTGTGTGTGTGTGTGTGTGTGTGTGTGTGTATATAGTATATATTATACTCATGTTTCATTATTGTATGTTTATAAAATATTAATCATATCGTATCATATTACATTAGTATTATATAATATGCTGTAACATTGTTCACTTTTCTGTAACATCAGCAGCTTTTTGGTTTTGGTCATATTTTCTGTGGATTTCTTCTGCGTAGTTAAATGATGAGGAGTTAACTTCAAATGTCTGTGTCAATAAGCCAAATATGGTGTTATTTAGATGTAAACTGTTGGTATTTTTTAAGCCTAGCTTTTAACTCGCTTGTTTCAGCTTTTCTCCACTATGAGAAACACTCTGACATCCTGGGCTGTTTGTGAGACATTTGAAAATCCTTTTGAGTTGTTCAGTCTTCGCTCCTGTCTGCTCAACATAAACCTTTTTTATTAGTTATTGTTTTATTTATCAGATACAGAAGAGCTTGTTTGTGTCATGGTCTTCACTTATTTGGAATTTGAAGCCAGAAAACATGTTAGACAGCTGTGAACTGGAGCTGCAGACAGAGACATGCACAAGTTTGTTTACCCACAATGCTCAGGGATTTAAAGCTGTGAGGACCAGCCTCCCTAAGCAAAGACTACATTTCTATTGTAATGATTCACATTCACTCATACACAGTGTCTATACCAGAAGCGAGTGGCGCACGCAACAGAAGCAAATAGAAATCATTATAATAAGTGATTCTGTCTACACTAGATAGTACACAACAAATCCCCGACAGTAAACGGAGGCTCTGTTCAATTTTTTGATGTACTTCAAGCACAAATAACAAATTAATTTTTAAAAGTCGCTTTGTTCGCGTCCCAGAGTAGACACTGTGTCAGATCTGCTGATAGGTAATATAGAGTAAACCTTTTTTTATTATTATTATTTATTTTATTTTTTTGGTAGTTGTCCAGATTCGGATGTGAGGTGTTCCCTCTACTCCTGAAATTCTGATCATTTTATGAGTGCCCTATCATTCCTGCACATGAGAGGCTGCAGATGTGTGATTTTATGGGAAATTTATATAAAGTACAGCAGCATTAATCCAAACAAAGAAGCGTCCTCCCACACGTCCCGAATCCTTACAATAACAGCTTCTTACTACGAGGTATATTTTCTGCTGAAAGTACAATTTCGCCATTAAAACTTCATATAAAACAACAGTCAGGTCAAGTCAAAGATTCCAATTTTTCTTTGGCCCAGTCAGTGTTCATTAAGATCTTCCAGGTTTAATCAACACGCAGAAATATTCCTGGCTCCCGATTTGAGCCCATGCAGCTGGGACAGGACATTCCTTCAAAATAACCCCTAAACCCAGACGTATGCTCTCTTCGATTGCTTTACCAAAACGAGAGTGCGAGAAGAGGGAGGTCTGCAGCTTTGCTAGTGCTCAGAGTACATTCCCATGCTGTTGTGTTTCCTGGTCATGGCCATTGAAAGGCCTTGTTCTAACAAACGAACCATCACACCCAGCTTTGGCTTTACTCTCTCCGTAATGAAGCGTGCCGTGTGTGCGTTCTCACTTTGATGCCCTGTGCATTGACAATAAACAGACGTAAACCCCATGTGCAAAAGTGTCTGGTACTCTGCTTGCAAAATCCCATGTTATTATTGGGATTGATGATCTTGGCGTCGAAAAAGAAAAGGGGGAAATTATCCCAGTGTTCTTGTGTGGTTTCTCATCAGACATCTCTGAACAGTTTTATGATTTATTGCATTACAAATCCCTATCATAATGAATTCATTCTTTTGAGTTGCACGGGTTTCAGAGAAATATTTACATTCCGGCTGATTTAGTCAGTTATACAATTGTAATTGTGTCATTTCGCATGAAATGTTTATCAATATTATACGTTATTCTGTTCATGTTTGTGTGCAGGGTACCAGGGAGACCCTTAGCCATCACTGCGGCATTCTGGGAGATGCTCTACACAAGGAAAACGACTTTGCGCTCATTATAGATGGGAAGACGCTGAAGTACGCCCTCACTTTTGGGGCACGCCAGTATTTCCTGGATTTGGCTCTTTCCTGCAAGGCTGTGATATGCTGCAGGTATGTAACTGTACCTGGAGAATTCGTTGAAAATCAGAAGCAATAACTTACTAACTGTAACAAACACTTATAGAGTATTACAACAAATATTAAAGATCCGTTGAGTCAGGGGGTTTCTGAAATGGGGGCCAAATGGGAGTCCATGAAAAATATGAGAGAAAAAATGAAGTGCTATATACAAATAATACAACTTCATTTGAATTGAGATATTTATTTTATATTTTAATATTGAGCACAAAAAAACAAAGAACTTAAGTGGGTACTTGAACTTAAATCATATCCAGATAATATTTATTTCTTTTGGCTTATTTAGTTTCTTTTGGCTTAAGTACAGTGACGAATATAAGTTAATTTTGGACACCAAAGTGATCTATTTTATGAAGGAGGTCCATCACAAGGGTGTTATTTGTATTTGAATGTCCTTGATAGGGCTGTTAAAACGATAATCATGATTTAATCACATCCAGAAATAAAAGTTTGTGTTTACATAATATATGTGGGTGCACTGTGTGTATATTATTTTGTATATGTGTATATATATATATATATATATATACATATATAAATACACACACATGCATGTATATTTAAGAAAAAATTATATTTATATATAAAATATTCTATATATAATATAAATTAAAAATAAATCTTATATACAGTATACATATGAAAATATCTCTTAAATATATACAAGCATGTATGTGTGTGTGTGTGTGTGTGTATATATATATATATATATATATAAAATAATTATACACAGTGCACCCACATATATAATGTAAACACAAACTTTTATTTGCATGCGATTAATCGCGACTTAATTGTTTGACAGCCCTAGTCCTTGACATCAGAAACTATTGCCACAAATCCAAGTAGAGGGAAACATTTTTTAGAAATAATTCCTTCGGTTTTTGTATGTATGTAGTTTTATAATGAAAGAGTCCAGTTATTAAAATTTTTCTTTGTAATCAAATTTTTTAAATGTTTCCATTGTTCAACCAAAATACACAGGAAGTTATACCGTCATGTCTCTGCTTAAATTTTTACTATTTCACAGGTGGGTGTAAATATCTTGGTAGGTTAATAACCCTTTTTGTCCTCCAGGGAACTGACGGCATCACTGGCCATTTTTCTACACTTACAAAAACATCAAGTGACTGGCAGACAATTACAGGGAATTGCCGCTGCGCTGTTTAAGGAACAAATTACCTTCCCTTTAGGTCACAACCTTCCCAATAAACATAATTATACTAGCTCTCAAAGCAGCAATTTACTAATGAGTGTTATTTTTTATAATAGTAGATTGTGAATATCTGACAGACATTCTGACTACAAAGTTAAATTGTGTGTTAGCAGACTAGAATGAACCATTTTAAAAAAACGCTGCACAGAGAAACATATGAGGAACCAATTGAGCGTGACAAGGATCTGCCAAAAATCAGTGTCAATTTTCAGAAACAACGCACACCACAGGTGTCACAGCCATTATGCAATGCGTGATGTAATCTATCCGCTCTGCTTTTGCTCACAACACACACACACAAGGACAGCCACACGGTGTCCAGAGGAGACCAGATTTTTGCCTGTAGATGAATGAACGTTAAACTGACTCCAGAGGTCTCCTGCTATATCGGCAGCAATCTCCGGTTCACTGGAGAGTCTTACATCACTCTACGTTCATTGCTTATAGGATGACCTGTGAATGTTAAGCCAGGGTAAAACCCCTGAGGAGCTTTTCTAGCCAAAAGCGAGACCTTAATTTAATTTGCTGACATGAATGATTCAGAACTGTAATGCGCTGCTAGTATTTGTATATGTTTTTTAAAAGGTCAGGGATTGTCGACCATCTTCTTAATCACAGATTTGCCAGGTTTGGGCATCTTTAAGGTGTGGATTCATCCGTTTCAGAAATATTATAGTCCGTTTTCCTGGAAATGTCCAACCGGGCTTGGGAAATTAATAAGTCCTGGAAAGTTCTATAGTAAATAGACATTTTTCAATTTTTCTGGTTTCTCTAAAATATTTTAAACAGCTGGAAATATGTGCAGAACTTCT
Source organism: Hybognathus amarus (assembly GCA_030378365.1). Taxonomy (NCBI): domain Eukaryota; kingdom Metazoa; phylum Chordata; class Actinopteri; order Cypriniformes; family Leuciscidae; genus Hybognathus; species Hybognathus amarus. The sequence continues at coordinate 10,510 of JAQIUQ010006195.1, forward strand.
GTAAAACTTGCTTCCAGACTATATAAATGTTTAATTTGTGAGTCACTTGTTCCTTTAATTCAGGTCCCCCCAAAAAATGATCAAATTACTAATTAGTGAATCAGAGTAATGTTTTAAGGATTAATAGGACACACACTCCAATTATTTAAAAAAAAAACTTTTATTCAGCAAGATTCATTCAATTCATTGAAAGTGTAATTAAAGACTTTATTTTTACAAAAAAAAATCTATTTTCTGATTAATTCTGTTCTTTTGAACTTTCTATTCATCAAATAATCCTAAACATTCTGAAAATGTATCATGGTTTCCACCTATTTATTTTTTTTATTTTTTAAGAAATGTTTATTGAGCAGCAAATAAGTATATTAGAATGATTTTTGATTGAACAATTTTTTTTAAAGACTAAAAAAAAATTTACTTTTCTTTCGAAAAGACAACGATGGGAAAGTTTTTAAGTGGAAAACACAGAAGCTATCATTTTAGGTGCTAATTTACTACAGTATTTGAGCAGTGAATTTCAGGGATGAGAGTTTCCAGTCCTCTTTTTGAAGACCAATTCATACTGAAGTTGAAATGTGACAACAGATGTTGAGGTCACAACACACGGCTAAGAAATCAAATGGTTGTCAGCACTAATAATTGGCAACAAGAAAAATTCCTTCAGATCCCTCTTTAAAGGGACTCGTTGCAAATACACAATTATACTGTAAATCCCTAATTTTTTTCCTTGTGAAAAGATATAAAATGTCAACTTCAGCCATAGAGAAATGTTAAAAATAATGTTTTAACATCAGAGCAAAGTTTACGCAATTTGTATTGATTGATTTATTTATTGCAGGGTTTCGGCCTCTGCAGAAGTCTGAGGTGGTTGAGATGGTGAAGAAACAGGTGAAAGTGATCACTCTGGCCATTAGCGATGGAGACCAATGATGTAGGCATGATCCAGACCGCACATGTGGGTGTTGGGATCTCTGGGAATGAAGGACTACAGGCTGCCAACTCATCAGACTACTCTATTGCACAGGTGAGAAACCATCAGATTACACATGCAAAGAAAGAATATGAAAAATGACAATGAAATTTAAATTACTGAGAAATTAGAAATTATTATGAAAAGAAGTATATGTGAGGAGTGTGTGTGTGTATGTATATGTATATATGTATGTGTATATATCATTCTTCTAAAACCTGAAGCAAGTATCTGTTCTTTATTTAAACTAACACTTCTGTCTCATGTCACTACTATGCGAACACCCACAAAATGAATCTGGTTCTAGATTATGAATCTAGGTTAAAAAGTTAAAACCTGTGGCTCATAGATTCTGCAGTATGAGATACCAAAACAGGTTGGTCAGGTCGGTTTACATAACTGGGGTGTTCTCTTACTCAAACCCCTTCTAACGGTGAAACGAGACTGGTCCTTCTTATGTAAACTTAATTAAAAGATGTTTTGTAATTCACAGATTTTGATACAGCATAATCTTCATTGTGCGTTTAGCAAAAGAAGAGCTCAGGTATCACGGATTGCTGTCAACATGGCTCTCTATCTCTTTCCCTTGTTTCACAATGTTTTGTGCCGTTCATGGAAACATCCCTCCTCACACTTGTTTTTCTATACTGCCCCGAGCCGTCCATTCACTGGCCCCATGCATCGGATTACTCAAGAAAGCATCTTGTCTTTTCTTAAGTGCCTCCGTCATATTATAGGTAGAGACGGGTGGAGGTGGTGGGGAATGCGGATAGGTTCATAGAAAGTCATTTGAACTGCCTTCCAGCAAAATGGCTCATGTGATGTGCTGGATCAGACGCCAAACTTTTATGTACACTACTGTCAGTTAGTATGCATGCATCATCTTCAAGGTTGTTTACAATGTTGCTTCTCATCAATTGTTAAACTAGATGAAGCTAGATGTGTGTGCGTGTGTATGTATGTATGTATATATATATATATATATATACACTCACCGGCCACTTTATTAGGTACCCCATGCTAGTAACGGGTTGGACCCCCTTTTGCCTTCAGAACTGCCTCAATTCTTCGTGGCATAGATTCAACAAGGTGTTGGAAGCATTCCTCAGGGAGTTTGGTCCATATTGACATGATGGCATCACACAGTTGCCGCAGATTCGTCGGCTGCACATCCATGATGCGAATCTCCCGTTCTCACCACATCCCAAAGATGCTCTATTGGATTGAGATCTGGTGACTGTGGAGGCCATTTGAGTACAGCGAACTCATTGTCATGTTCAAGAAACCAGTCTGAGATGATTCCAGCTTTATGACATGGCGCATTATCCTGCTGAAAGTAGCCATCAGAAGTTGGGTACATTGTGGTCATAAAGGGATGGACATGGTCAGCAACAATACTCAGGTAGGCTGTGGCGTTGCAACGATGCTCAATTGGTACCAAGGGGCCCAAAGAGTGCCAAGAAAATATTCCCCACACCATGACACCACCACCAGCAGCCTGAACCGTTGATACAAGGCAGGATGGATCCATGCTTTCATGTTGTAGACACCAAATTCTGACCCTACCATCTGAATGTCGCAGCAGAAATCGAGACTCATCAGACCAGGCAACGTTTTTCCAATCTTCTATTGTCCAATTTCGATGAGCTTGTGCAAATCTGTAGCCTCAGTTTCCTGTTCTTAGCTGAAAGGAGTGGCACCCGGTGTGGTCTTCTGCTGCTGTAGCCCATCTGCCTCAAAGTTCGACGTACTGTGCGTTCAGAGATGCTCTTCTGCCCACCTTGGTTGTAACGGGTGGTTATTTGAGTCACTGTTGCCCTTCTATCAGCTCGAACCAGTCTGGCCATTCTCCTCTGACCTCTGGCATCAACAAGGCATTTCCGCCCACAGAACTGCCGCTCACTGGATGTTTTTCTTTTTCGGACCATTCTCTGTAAACCCTAGAGATGGTTGTGCGTGAAAATCCCAGTAGATTAGCAGTTTCTGAAATACTCAGACCAGCCCTTCTGGCACCAACAATCATGCCACGTTCAAAGTCACTCAAATCACCTTTCTTCCCCATACTGATGCTCGGTTTGAACTGCAGGAGATTGTCTTGACCATGTCTACATGCCTAAATGCACTGAGTTGCCGCCATGTGATTGGCTGCTTAGAAATTAAGTGTTAACGAGCAGTTGGACAGGTGTTACCTAATAAAGTGGCCAGTGAGTGTATATATATATATATATATATATGTATATGCACTCACTGGCCACTTTATCAGGTACCCCATGCTAGTAACGGGTTGGACCCCTTTTGCCTTCAGAACTGCCTCAATTCTTCGTGGCATAGATTCAGACAAGGTGCTGGAAGCATTCCTCAGGGAGTTTGGTCCATATTGACATGATGGCATCACACAGTTGCCGCAGATTTGTCGGCTGCACATCCATGATGCGAATCTCCCGTTCCACCACATCCCAAAGATGCTCTATTGGATTGAGATCTGGTGACTGTGGAGGCCATTTGAGTACAGCGAACTCATTGTCATGTTCAAGAAACCAGTCTGAGATGATTCCAGCTTTATGACATGGCGCATTATCCTGCTGAAAGTAGCCATCAGAAGTTGGGTACATTGTGGTCATAAAGGGATGGACATGGTCAGCAACAATACTCAGGTAGGCTGTGGCGTTGCAACGATGCTCAATTGGTACCAAGGGGCCCAAAGAGTGCCAAGAAAATATTCCCCACACCATGACACCACCACCACCAGCCTGAACCGTTGATACAAGGCAGGATGGATCCATGCTTTCATGTTGTAGACGCCAAATTCTGACCCTACCATCCGAATGTCGCAGCAGAAATCGAGACTCATCAGACCAGGCAACGTTTTTCCAATCTTCTATTGTCCAATTTTGATGAGCTTGTGCAAATTGTAGCCTCAGTTTCCTGTTCTTAGCTGAAAGGAGTGGCACCCGGTGTGGTCTTCTGCTGCTGTAGCCCATCTGCCTCAAAGTTCGACGTACTGTGCGTTCAGAGATGCTCTTCTGCCCACCTTGGTTGTAACGGGTGGTTATTTGAGTCACTGTTGCCCTTCTATCAGCTCGAACCAGTCTGGCCATTCTCCTCTGACCTCTGGCATCAGCAAGGCATTTCCGCCCACAGAACTGCCACTCACTGGATGTTTTCTTTTTCTGGACCATTCGGAAATTAAGTGTTAACGAGCAGTTGGACAGGTGTACCTAATAAAGTGGCCGGTGAAGTGTAATACATACCGGTCAAAAGTTTAGGGTCGGTAAGATTTTTTAATGTTTTTAAAAGAAGTCTCTTCTGTTCACTCAAGGCTGCAATTTTTTGATAAAAAAATACACAAAAAAAACACAGTAATATTGTGAAATATTATGACAATTTAAAATGAATTTTTTATGTTAATATATATTAAAATGTAATTTATTCCTCTGAAAAAAAGCTGAATTTTCAGCATCATTACTCCAGTCTTCAGTGTCACATGATCCTTCATAAATCACTCTAATATGATGATTTTATGCTCCAAAAACATGTATGATTATTATTGAAATCATTCAGTGTTAATCATCATTATGTTAAACAGTTTTTTACATTTTCATTTCAGGATTCTTTGATGAATAGAAAGTTCAAAAGAACAGCATTTATTTAATTAGAATCTTTTCTAACATTATAAATGTCTTTACTGT
>JAQIUQ010006196.1:0-14754 GCA_030378365.1 Hybognathus amarus
TATAGACGCTTTCATCAGACGCGTTGCCATGGTGATGAGCTGGCCCAAAGTTAACTTCCGTTCTGTTAGTTTATACTGTTTATTGGATAATACGGCATTGACTGTATTAGATACTATATTAAAATAGCTAGGTTTATCCGAGTATCCGGTACAGTGTTTCCCATGCATTTATTAGTGGCAGCCCAACTCATTATCAGCGCTGACCGCCACATATTGATTTCCGTGTTTTTTACAATTTAAGGAAAAGTTGTATTTGACTGCAGAGTTGCGTGTAGCGCATATTCGCAAGCTCTCTCTCTCTCTCTCTCTCTCTCTCACACACACAAACACATTAACAGCGGAGCAGAATGTATCATAACGCTGCACAGATCCATCCAACATCCTGTCATGTGGAGACCCGCCTTAAAAAAAGGTTAGCAAGCATGTAAGAAGCTAATAAGGAGAGATATGTTCACCTAATAAAGCCTCGTCGCCGCGCTCCGCTCGCCACAGTTTTTTAACACTGCGGTAAATCAGACACGTCGGTAGAAAAACATCTTGTCTCCTATTTTTGTTCAACGGGTCTGGTAGTGTCACATTTCAGTTTGGCCAGGTAACATTTATTTTCTTTGACTGTCAAGAAATACCAGCTACTATGGTTATTTACTTGTTATGGATTGTCTGCGCAAGTTTGCCGGAAGTTAAGTTTGGGCCAGTTTTATGCACATGCGCAGTACCGTGTGTTTATGTTGTCACTGCTGAAAGCGTTGATAGTAATAAACTGAAAACGCTTGGTTTACTCCACTCGCGCCGCGCCAGTGTGTGCCATAGACTGTGTGCACGCGCTGTCAAACACATGGCGACGGCAAGCGTAGATGTTGACTCATTCAAAGCGGAGCTGTGACGGCATTTTGACTCTTCGTAGACTAATAATCACCACTGTGAGAAGCACATCACCTCTGTTTTGACGTAAAAGTCATTAATACGACAAGTGTGAGAGCTACGGAGATCATACCGAGATGCCACGGTGTTTCCATGGCAACCATGTGTTGTATTTATTTTACTATCTCTTTCTCTAAATGGCGTGTACATGGATTTATTTTTTTTTTAAATACTTTTTTTTCTCTTTTTTTCTCTTTCTAGTTTAATGATACAAATCATGACAAAATTAAAATCTTTCCTTTATTACAATGCAAAACGCATGTCAATGTGGTACTAATTTTACAGTCTTTTACTCTAATGTGCGACGGTACCAGTGTCCAGCCTCTTGACCAGACAGACAGAAACACTTGAAACAACCTTGAAGGGATTTTTTTTTCTTCAATGTAGTTTTATTATTTGACAAATATATTTCAAAATGAAAAAGAAATGTGCAGCATTTTGTCTGAGAAATAATAAAAGAGACACTTTTTCATTTATAATTTGTCTTAAATCTCATTTGTTAAAAAAATTGTATCAGTGAAACCGGTATAGTGAATCGTATTGCATCGTGAGTTGAGTAAATCGTTACATCCCTAGTTTGTTTTATATTAAACTACTGTTCTAAAGTTGGGTCAGTAATGTTCTTTTAAGAAACTAATACTTTTGATCATCAAGGATGGATTCAATTAATCAAAAGTGACAGTAAAGTATCCTGGAAAATATTATCAGTTTCCATAAAAGTATTAAACAGCTTAACTCACAAAAAAGCACAAATCAACAAATCAGCACATTAGAATGATTTCTGAAGAATTATGCGACATTGAACTCTGCAATAATGGTTGCTGAATTTTATTTTTTGTTGTTGTTGTTGCCTATACTTTATTCCAGAGCTTGAATAGAACTTTATACTAAATAGCTTTATACTAGAGCTTATAACTAAACCTCGTAACGCCAGTGGATCCTTGAACTGTAGATCCACCCTCCTCAATAGTGAATGAAGTGCTACAAATTTTGGAGAATGTCTCTGCTTGTTTCCATTATTTCATTATTACTTTGGGACCCTGCTCTATGTGTTGTTCATATGGAGCTTATAGGAAAGAGAGGGATGTGGTTGCACCGCATGGAGCCGTTTAAAAGACAGGAAGGGGCCGTGTACTTAGAACAGAGGTTTGGGACCCTCTTTTATATATACACACACATGTACGCGGTACAGGCCAATGACACTCCCTGATTGGAGAATCTATTCTGTTTGCCGTGAAACCGAAAAGCCATCCGCTTTAAAAGAATGAACCCATTTGAAATGTGCACACCTTCACTCTACAGGTCAGCTGGGCCCTGCAGGGAGGGTCTTGTCTGTTGTATGTGGAAGTTAAGGGCTCTAGAAACCATTTCACGCAGCTTGCACACATGCAACGTAACCCCTGATCGGGTGTGGCCAATCCCGCTGTGGGGGTGGGGTGGGGTTTAGGCGATGACGGACGCCTCTCAGTCTGTCAAACAGCCGTTTATCGTGATCGATGGAGCGAAGAGAAAAGGGGAGAGAAATAAGAGGCGTTCTCCATAAAGCAGACAGCCGCCATTTGAAATGTCAGCGCCTGGTCTCCCATGCATATGCAAACGCTTATACAACACACGAAAAGAAAACAAGGAGGAATTCTCCGAGCGCTCAGAGGTCCGGCAGTGGTGGGGATTCGCTGTGCTCTCCGATTGCAGGAGAAAACAGTCCACCTCCCTTCCCCTCGGTCCTTCTCTTGTTTTTTTGCGTTTAACAGATTCAACATATTAAGGAAAACAAGATGGATGAAGGAACTCACTCATCCGGCCCGGAGAGAGGGGTTGAGTTCTTCACCGGACGTCTGAGTGGGGTTCATTATCTCAGTGGAGGAAAATGCAAGGCACTTTGGGATAGGTCAAAGAACAGTAACTCAATAATCACATTAAATATGCGGCAGACCGCAGTACTTTCTGCTGCTCACAGATGAAAGAGAGCTCGGTGTTTTGCAGATAAGTTGAGAGAATGGAGAGATTGTGGATGAGTACAAAGGAGGAAAGAAATGGGGGTAAAATAAAGACGCTACAAAGCACAGAGCATGCATTTTAATTCAATTTAAAATAACCATTTTCTTATTTTTGTAGCTTTTAATTTGTCCTCTTTTGTGGTCCATTAGTGAATTTTATGAACCAATACAGTCATGATTTAATTTCAGCCCCTTTATAGGTCGCTGAAGGCGATTACTGTTGGTTGCTAGTTGACGGGCACACACCGAATTTGTGCTTGCAAAATTGTTTTATTTCATTCATTCTTAACAATAGAAGTTGTTTTCTCAAGATCTCAATTTAATGTTCTTACTGATCTTATAAAAAAGTTAAAGGAGTAGTTTACTTTTGAAAAAAAGTTTTGCTGATAATTTACTCACCCCTGTGTCATCCAAGATGTCCATGTCATTCTTCCGTCAAAAGAAATTAAGGTTTTTGATGCAAACATTCCAGGACTTTTCTTCATATAATGGACTTTAATGGGAACCAAACGGTTCAAGGTCCAAAAGACACATTGAGTACAAACTGCAAACTGTTCAAAGGGCTTTAAACGATTCCAGACGATGAATAAGGATAAATGAATGAATAAATAAATTACTAAGTTTAAGTTATATAAGCTCAAATGATCGCGCTTGCTCTGTACTGTGATGTGCGTTTGTGACTCTCCTGTTCAAACTCGTTCATCAAACTGAACAAATCCTTTTCCAAGTCATTTGGTTCATTCAACGAACAAATTGACTCGTAAAAAGATTCGTTCAATTTGATGAACGAGTTTGAACAGGAGAGTCACGAACATGCATTGCATTACAGATTAAGGTGAGCATTTGAGCTTATAAAATGTAAACTTTGTTTTTTTTTTGTTTTTTTTAAATGAGCAATCGTTTCGCTTATAAAACCCTTATTCATCGTCTGGAATCGTTTAAAGACCTTTGAACAGTTTGCACTGAAACCTTCAACCGTTTGCTTACCAGTAAAGTCCATTATATGGAGAAAAATCCCTTAATTTCTTTTCGACTGAAGAAAGGATGACATGGGGGTGAGTAAATTATCAGCAAAAGTGTTTTTGAAACTACTCCTTCAAAGGTCCAATATGTAACTTTAGTGGCCACAAGAGGGCGCCGTTTCCAACAATAACAAAGGCGAATGTATGTGACGCAGTAACGAGCTGAATGATGGGACTTGCTGTCAAGCTGATGGATCTAATAATGTTTAAGGATTAGTGAAAACACTCATGTTTTTAACATTACAGTGCTATGAAGCAGGTCACGATTGCTAATAAGATACATATATCACACGCAAGTCCCGCGGATATAAAGGAATACGAAAATTTCATCCTATTGAACTACACGCAAGTGCTGGATTACTCACACAGGTCAGTTTATTTAGATGAATTAAATTTGTGAGGGAAACGCAGCGCTGTTCCACTTGGAATAACGTTACACTATCACACTAAACAGCATTTAAATGTGTGTTGAAAGTTATAATGTTATTCTACGTGTTTATGTTTGCGATACGAAACTAGCAGCTTGATCAACATAAGAATAACATACTGACCATATTCTAACATTTCATCATGTCAAGCTAACGTTATAACATTGATTTGTTTTATATACGTTTGCTCACCTGTCTAATAAAGCTGTAAAGTCGTGACTCGTGAAGTTCTGTCAGTGTCAAGTCCAAATTAGTCACGGACGCTAGCTCTCTGTCGAGATGGAAGTCAGTCTCGGACGCTAGCTCTCGGCATCTCAGAAACATCACGCTGATATTGATCCTCATTCTAGTTCTCCTTGTTTTTCCCAAAGTTAGCTTGCTTGCCATGGTCTATGATTGAACAAAACAAGAACTGGGTGCCGCCAAACGTTACTCACTATGCAGTTGTCCACGTCTGTCGCCATGGTTACGTCAGTGGCTATGGCAATGCGAGCGGAAACGAGGATAGCCGAGGATAGCGCGGATATTGCGTCATTTACAGGCGACATTTTTTTCCGGGACGGCCACTTATTTAAAATTGGAATTTCTCTGAAATAAAAGAACTTTGGAGACTTTTGGGATATTGTAATTACACAACTGCAGGAAATATATCACACTGTGCAAGTGATTTTTGGATATTATATTACAAAATCCTTACATATTGGACCTTTAATCATAAATTTAAAGTTTATCTCATACATAAATGTCCTTGCCGTCAAAGTTATATTTGTTTATCACAATTTTATTGTGATCTCAACTTTATTTATTTATTTTTTTGTCGTGTCGTGAGAGGACAATATACACACACACAAAAAAAAACATTCATTACCTCTTAGGGTTTCTGTAGCAAAGTCATAACCCTGATGAGCTGTTTCTGCCATTTAGATTCCGGTCTTTTGTTCAATATGTTACTTAAAGAATAAACGAATCTGACAGTTTTCTTGTTCATCAACCAAAATGAACATAACATCGACATAAATATCTACATCCTATATTCTCTTTTTCTTCCGTAGCTGGACAGTTGATTTTATCAGGCAGTAGTGCGCAAGTCGGTGTCCATTTAGGCATATTTATATACATATGTGAGTGTGTGTATGCACTTGCAGTCTTCAATCTGTCATTACTTCATTGCATGGTACACGTATAACTCAGCCTATATGCACATCCGCTCCTTGTTTATAATGTCGAGATCACGTGCTTGAGTTCAGGCATCTCGGTAAAAGGCTTTTCAAAGCGTCTCAAATCAGCTGTTATCTGCTGGATTTTGGCAGTGTGTGGAAGCGCTGATGCACTGTATATCCCTTTGATGCCTTCTGCCCGCTTGCAAAGCAAACACTCTTGAGCTCATCACGATTTGGTGTGCTCACACAACCATAACACAGAGGCCTGTTTAAGCCAAGCTTCCTAAGTGGAGACTGGGAAATGGTGACTTGTGAGGAAATGGAGACATTGTCCTCTCATTAGTCTTCATAAGCCATCCTATCATCTGATTTTCATACTTTTGCGAGACTTATATACACACAAGAGGACACCTATGGAATGGAGGCCACATTTTAGAGAAAGCTCTTACAGCTGCACTTCTCTCTCGTTCTCTGAAACCTGAGGCTCTCTCTCTTTAAACCCTTGGCTTCTCTCTCTAAATATTTCCTTTGAGCTTGGGTTTCAGAGTCTTGTTATGCCAGGGAATGTTGATTGGTCTCCTGAGGTGTAATCTCACTACCCTTAGGCATCTGCCCTCATGCACACACACATTCAGGTGATCATCAGCATTGAACATAGCACTGTTTAGACAACTATAATGGGATCTCCCTGGACGTGCTAAAAACCCAACCGGACCCTGGAAAGGGCAGGACACATCTCACAGTTCTTGTCTTGTTTTGATTCCCTGTTTTTTTTTTTTTTTTTGGTATTTTGTGGGTTGTTTTGTCTTGTTTTACTTTATTTTGTAATTTATTATGTATTATCCAGTAGTGGGTATTTAACTTTGGTATTTAGTTTCTGCCTAGTTCTAAGGCATTGTCTAAAACAGTTGTTTATTTAGTATCCATCTTTCTCCATTGCAGTTTTTAGTGTTTTAATAATAATAATAACTTTTTTAAATAATACTGCTATCAAAAGTAATTATTTAATTAATTGTTTAATTATTTAATTATTATTTAATCATTAATTTCTGCATATATGTACAGTGTGTGTGTATGTATGTATGTATGTATGTATGTATGTATGTATGTATGTATGTATGTATGATGTATGTATGTATGTATGTATGTATGTATGTATGTATGTATGCATGTATGTATGTATGTATGTATGTATGTATGTATGTATATATATAGTGTGTGTGTGTGTGTGTGTGTGTGTGTGGCATGCATGCATGTGTATATGAATATATATATATATATATATATATATATATATATATCATATTCAATTTCAATTCACATTCTTAAGCTATTTGTGTTGCTCTTTTCACAATACATATTTTAAATCCGCTTCATAGAAAGTTCATGTTGTACATTACATCTTAGATTGATATGTTATCAGACGTGACTGTGTCCAAAGTAATGTATTTTAGAAATACATTACATTCAGGACATAATACAAATCACATAGTTAGCTAATTAATAGTAATAGTAATTTAAACAATTTATTTGTTTATGTATTTATGTTGTTAACAAATGATTAGGATATATAGAAAATGTATATATTTATTTATGTGTGTGTGTGTGTGTGTGTGTGTGTGTGTGTGTGTGTGTGTGTGTGTGTGTGTGTGTGTGTGTGTGTGTGTGTGTGTGTGTGTGTGTGTGTGTGTGTGTGTGTGTGTGTGTGTGTATATATATTATACTCATGTTTCATTATTGTATGTTTATAAAATATTAATCATATCGTATCATATTACATTAGTATTATATAATATAGCTGTAACATTGTTCACTTTTCTGTAACATCAGCAGCTTTTTGGTTTTGGTCATATTTTCTGTGGATTTCTTCTGCGTAGTTAAATGATGAGGAGTTAACTTCAAATGTCTGCGTCAATAAGCCAAATATGGTGTTATTTAGATGTAAACTGTTGGTATTTTTTAAGCCTAGCTTTAACTCGCTTGTTTCAGCTTTTTCTCCACTATGAGAAACACTCTGACATCCTGGGCTGTTTGTGAGACATTTGAAATCCTTTTGAGTTGTTCAGTCTTCGCTCCTGTCTGCTCAACATAAACCTTTTTTATTAGTTATTGTTTTATTTATCAGATACAGAAGAGCTTGTTTGTGTCATGGTCTTCACTTATTTGGAATTTGAAGCCAGAAAACATGTTAGACAGCTGTTGAACTGGAGCTGCAGACAGAGACATGCACAAGTTTGTTTACCCACAATGCTCAGGGATTTAAAGCTGTGAGGACCAGCCTCCCTAAGCAAAGACTACATTTCTGTTGTAATGATTCACATTCACTCATACACAGTGTCTATACCAGAAGCGAGTGGACGCAAACAGAAGCAAATAGAAATCATTATAATAAGTGATTCTGTCTACACTAGATAGTACACAACAAATCCCCGACAGTAAACGGAGGCTCTGTTCTATTTTTGATGTACTTCAAGCACAAAGAACAAATGCATTTTTAAAAGTCGCTTTGTCGCGTCCAGAGTAGACACTGTGTCAGATCTGCTGATAGGTAATGTAGAGTAAACCTTTTTTCTTTATTATTATTTTTTTTTTTTTTGGTAGTTGTCTAGATTCGGTGTGAGGTGTTCCCTCTACTCCTGAAATTCGGATCATTTTATGAGTGCCCCATCATTCCTGCACATGAGAGGCTGCAGATGTGTGATTTTATGGGAAATTTATATAAAGTACAGCAGCATTAATCCAAACAAAGAAGCGTCCTCCCACACGTCCCGAATCCTTACAATAACAGCTTCTTACTACGAGGTATATTTTCTGCTGAAAGTACAATTTTCGCCATTAAAACTTCATATAAAACAACAGTCAGGTCAAGTCAAAGATTCCAATTTTTCTTTGGCCCAGTCAGTGTTCATTAAGATCTTCCAGGTTTAATCAACACGCAGAAATATTCCTGGCTCCCGATTCTGAGCCCATGCAGCTGGGACAGGACATTCCTTCAAAATAACCCCTAAACCCAGACGTATGCTCTCTTCGATTGCTTTACCAAAACGAGAGTGCGAGAAGAGGGAGGTCTGCAGCTTTGCTAGTGCTCAGAGTACATTCCCATGCTGTTGTGTTTCCTGGTCATGGCCATTGAAAGGCCTTGTTCTAACAAACGAACCATCACACCCAGCTTTGGCTTTACTCTCTCCGTAATGAAGCGTGCCGTGTGTGCGTTCTCACTTTGATGCCCTGTGCATTGACAATAAACAGACGTAAACCCCATGTGCAAAAGTGTCTGGTACTCTGCTTGCAAAATCCCATGTTATTATTGGGATTGATGATCTTGGCGTTGAAAAAGAAAAGGGGGAAATTATCCCAGTGTTCTTGTGTGGTTTCTCATCAGACATCTCTGAACAGTTTTATGATTTATTGCATTACAAATCCCTATCATAATGAATTCATTCTTTTGAGTTGCACGGGTTTCAGAGAAATATTTACATTCCGGCTGATTTAGTCAGTTATACGATTGTAATTGTGTCATTTCGCATGAAATGTTTATCAATATTATACGTTATTCTGTTCATGTTTGTGTGCAGGGTACCAGGGAGACCCTTAGCCATCACTGCGGCATTCTGGGAGATGCTCTACACAAGGAAAACGACTTTGCGCTCATTATAGATGGGAAGACGCTGAAGTACGCCCTCACTTTTGGGGCACGCCAGTATTTCCTGGATTTGGCTCTTTCCTGCAAGGCTGTGATATGCTGCAGGTATGTAACTGTACCTGGAGAATTCGTTGAAAATCAGAAGCAATAACTTACTAACTGTAACAAACACTTATAGAGTATTACAACAAATATTAAAGATCCGTTGAGTCAGGGGGTTTCGAAATGGGGGCCAAATGGGAGTCCATGAAAAATATGAGAGAAAAAATGAAGTGCTATATACAAATAATACAACTTCATTTGAATTGAGATATTTATTTTATATTTTAATATTGAGCACAAAAAAACAAAGAACTTAAGTGGGTACTTGAACTTAAATCATATCCAGATAATATTTATTTCTTTGGCTTATTTAGTTTCTTTTGGCTTAAGTACAGTGACGAATATAAGTTAATTTTGGACACCAAAGTGATCTATTTTATGAAGGAGGTCCATCACAAGGGTGTTATTTGTATTTGAATGTCCTTGATAGGGCTGTTAAGTCAACGATTAATCGAATTAATCACATCCAAAATAAAAGTTTGTGTTTACATAATATATGTGGGTGCACTGTGTATATATTATTTTGTATATATATATGTATATATATATATATATATACATATATAAATACACACACATGCATGTATATTTAAGAAAAATTATATTTATATATAAAATATTTATATATAATATAAATTAAAAATAAATCTATATACAGTATACATATGAAAATATCTCTTAAATATATACAAGCATGTATGTGTGTGTGTGTGTGTGTGTATATATATATATATATATATATAAAATAATTATACACAGTGCACCCACATATATAATGTAAACACAAACTTTTATTTTGCATGCGATTAATCGCGATTAATTGTTTGACAGCCCTAGTCCTTGACATCAGAAACTATTGCCACAAATCCAAGTAGAGAGGAAACATTTTTTAGAAATAATTCCTTCGGTTTTTGTATGTATGTAGTTTTATAATGAAAGAGTCCAGTTATTAAAATTTTTCTTTGTAATCAAATTTTTTAAATGTTTCCATTGTTCAACCAAAATACACAGGAAGTTATACCGTCATGCTCTGCTTAAATTTTTACTATTTCACAGGTGGGTGTAAATATCTTGGTAGGTTAATAACCCTTTTTGTCCTCCAGGGAACTGACGGCATCACTGGCCATTTTTCTACACTTACAAAAACATCAAGTGACTGGCAGACAATTACAGGGAATTGCCGCTGCGCTGTTTAAGGAACAAATTACCTTCCCTTTAGGTCACAACCTTCCCAATAAACATAATTATACTAGCTCTCAAAGCAGCAATTTACTAATGAGTGTTATTTTTTATAATAGTAGATTGTGAATATCTGACAGACATTCTGACTACAAAGTTAAATTGTGTGTTAGCAGACTAGAATGAACCATTTTAAAAAAACGCTGCACAGAGAAACATATGAGGAACCAATTGAGCGTGACAAGGATCTGCCAAAAATCAGTGTCAATTTTCAGAAACAACGCACACCACAGGTGTCACAGCCATTATGCAATGCGTGATGTAATCTATCCGCTCTGCTTTTGCTCACAACACACACACACAAGGACAGCCACACGGTGTCCAGAGGAGACCAGATTTTTGCCTGTAGATGAATGAACGTTAAACTGACTCCAGAGGTCTCCTGCTATATCGGCAGCAATCTCCGGTTCACTGGAGAGTCTTACATCACTCTACGTTCATTGCTTATAGGATGACCTGTGAATGTTAAGCCAGGGTAAAACCCCTGAGGAGCTTTTCTAGCCAAAAGCGAGACCTTAATTTAATTTGCTGACATGAATGATTCAGAACTGTAATGCGCTGCTAGTATTTGTATATGTTTTTTAAAAGGTCAGGGATTGTCGACCATCTTCTTAATCACAGATTTGCCAGGTTTGGGCATCTTTAAGGTGTGGATTCATCCGTTTCAGAAATATTATAGTCCGTTTTCCTGGAAATGTCCAACCGGGCTTGGGAAATTAATAAGTCCTGGAAAGTTCTATAGTAAATAGACATTTTTCAATTTTTCTGGTTTCTCTAAAATATTTTAAACAGCTGGAAATATGTGCAGAACTTCTGTAAAACTTGCTTCCAGACTATATAAATGTTTAATTTGTGAGTCACTTGTTCCTTTAATTCAGGTCCCCCCAAAAAATGATCAAATTACTAATTAGTGAATCAGAGTAATGTTTTAAGGATTAATAGGACACACACTCCAATTATTTAAAAAAAAAACTTTTATTCAGCAAGATTCATTCAATTCATTGAAAGTGTAATTAAAGACTTTATTTTTACAAAAAAAAATCTATTTTCTGATTAATTCTGTTCTTTTGAACTTTCTATTCATCAAATAATCCTAAACATTCTGAAAATGTATCATGGTTTCCACCTATTTATTTTTTTTATTTTTTAAGAAATGTTTATTGAGCAGCAAATAAGTATATTAGAATGATTTTTGATTGAACAATTTTTTTTAAAGACTAAAAAAAATTTACTTTTCTTTCGAAAAGACAACGATGGGAAAGTTTTTAAGTGGAAATACCAGAAGCTATCATTTTAGGTGCTAATTTACTACAGTATTTGAGCAGTGAATTTCAGGGATGAGAGTTTCCAGTCCTCTTTTTGAAGACCAATTCATACTGAAGTTGAGATGTGACAACAGATGTTGAGGTCACAACACACGGCTAAGAAATCAAATGGTTGTCAGCACTAATAATTGGCAACAAGAAAAATTCCTTCAGATCCCTCTTTAAAGGGACCGTTGCAAATACACAATTATACTGTAAATCCCTAATTTTTTTCCTTGTGAAAAGATATAAAATGTCAACTTCAGCCATAGAGAAATGTTAAAAATAATGTTTTAACATCAGAGCAAAGTCTTACGCAATTTGTATTGATTGATTTATTTATTGCAGGGTTTCGCCTCTGCAGAAGTCTGAGGTGGTTGAGATGGTGAAGAAACAGGTGAAAGTGATCACTCTGGCCATTGAGCGATGGAGCCAATGATGTAGGCATGATCCAGACCGCACATGTGGGTGTTGGGATCTCTGGGAATGAAGGACTACAGGCTGCCAACTCATCAGACTACTCTATTGCACAGGTGAGAAACCATCAGATTACACATGCAAAGAAAGAATATGAAAAATGACAATGAAATTTAAATTACTGAGAAATTAGAAATTATTATGAAAAGAAGTATATGTGAGGAGTGTGTGTGTGTATGTATATGTATATATGTATGTGTATATATCATTCTTCTAAACCTGAAGCAAGTATCTGTTCTTTATTTAAACTAACACTTCTGTCTCATGTCACTACTATGCGAACACCCAGAAAATGAATCTGGTTCTAGATTACTGAATCTAGGTTAAAAAGTTAAAACCTGTGGCTCATAGATTCTGCAGTATGAGATACCAAAACAGGTTGGTCAGGTCGGTTTACATAACTGGGGTGTTCTCTTACTCAAACCCCTTCTAACGGTGAAACGAGACTGGTCCTTCTTATGTAAACTTAATTAAAAGATGTTTTGTAATTCACAGATTTTGATACAGCATAATCTTCATTGTGCGTTTAGCAAAAGAAGAGCTCAGGTATCACGGATTGCTGTCAACATGGCTCTCTATCTCTTTCCCTTGTTTCACAATGTTTTGTGCCGTTCATGGAAACATCCCTCCTCACACTTGTTTTTCTATACTGCCCCGAGCCGTCCATTCACTGGCCCCATGCATCGGATTACTCAAGAAAGCATCTTGTCTTTTCTTAAGTGCCTCCGTCATATTATAGGTAGAGACGGGTGGAGGTGGTGGGGAATGCGGATAGGTTCATAGAAAGTCATTTGAACTGCCTTCCAGCAAAATGGCTCATGTGATGTGCTGGATCAGACGCCAAACTTTTATGTACACTACTGTCAGTTAGTATGCATGCATCATCTTCAAGGTTGTTTACAATGTTGCTTCTCATCAATTGTTAAACTAGATGAAGCTAGATGTGTGTGCGTGTGTATGTATGTATGTATATATATATATATATATATACACTCACCGGCCACTTTATTAGGTACCCCATGCTAGTAACGGGTTGGACCCCCTTTTGCCTTCAGAACTGCCTCAATTCTTCGTGGCATAGATTCAACAAGGTGTTGGAAGCATTCCTCAGGGAGTTTGGTCCATATTGACATGATGGCATCACACAGTTGCCGCAGATTCGTCGGCTGCACATCCATGATGCGAATCTCCCGTTTCACCACATCCCAAAGATGCTCTATTGGATTGAGATCTGGTGACTGTGGAGGCCATTTGAGTACAGCGAACTCATTGTCATGTTCAAGAAACCAGTCTGAGATGATTCCAGCTTTATGACATGGCGCATTATCCTGCTGAAAGTAGCCATCAGAAGTTGGGTACATTGTGGTCATAAAGGGATGGACATGGTCAGCAACAATACTCAGGTAGGCTGTGGCGTTGCAACGATGCTCAATTGGTACCAAGGGGCCCAAAGAGTGCCAAGAAAATATTCCCCACACCATGACACCACCACCAGCAGCCTGAACCGTTGATACAAGGCAGGATGGATCCATGCTTTCATGTTGTAGACACCAAATTCTGACCCTACCATCCGAATGTCGCAGCAGAAATCGAGACTCATCAGACCAGGCAACGTTTTTCCAATCTTCTATTGTCCAATTTCGATGAGCTTGTGCAAATTGTAGCCTCAGTTTCCTGTTCTTAGCTGAAAGGAGTGGCACCCGGTGTGGTCTTCTGCTGCTGTAGCCCATCTGCCTCAAAGTTCGACGTACTGTGCGTTCAGAGATGCTCTTCTGCCCACCTTGGTTGTAACGGGTGGTTATTTGAGTCACTGTTGCCCTTCTATCAGCTCGAACCAGTCTGGCCATTCTCCTCTGACCTCTGGCATCAACAAGGCATTTCCGCCCACAGAACTGCCGCTCACTGGATGTTTTTTCTTTTCGGACCATTCTCTGTAAACCCTAGAGATGGTTGTGCGTGAAAATCCCAGTAGATTAGCAGTTTCTGAAATACTCAGACCAGCCCTTCTGGCACCAACAATCATGCCACGTTCAAAGTCACTCAAATCACCTTTCTCCCCATACTGATGCTCGGTTTGAACTGCAGGAGATTGTCTTGACCATGTCTACATGCCTAAATGCACTGAGTTGCCGCCATGTGATTGGCTGCTTAGAAATTAAGTGTTAACGAGCAGTTGGACAGGTGTACCTAATAAAGTGGCCGGTGAGTGTATATTAAAATGTAATTTATTCCTCTGAAAAAGCTGAATTTTCAGCATCATTACTCCAGTCTTCAGTGTCACATGATCCTTCACAAATCACTCTAATATGATGATTTTATGCTCCAAAAACATGTATGATTATTATCCATGTTGAAACAGTTTTTTACATTTTTATTTCAGGATTCTTTGATGAATAGAAAGTTCAAAGAACAGCATTTATTTAATTAGAATCTTTTCTAACATTATAAATGTCTTTACTGT
>JAQIUQ010006197.1:0-39771 GCA_030378365.1 Hybognathus amarus
CTTCTGTTTTATCTTAAGCAGGAGTCCATAGTTGACCCACTTAACATATGTCATTCTGGCCAAAGTCTTTTAAAGGGCTAACTTTCATAAGCCTTCAGGTCCAAAGAGTCTTTGAACCTGAACTTTCCATAAATCCTCATTGACACCTTTGTATGTTATTTTGAGCCAAAGAGTGGTCAAAATTTGACCTGCTTAACATATTTATGGCCAAAGAGTCTTTGAACTTGAACTTTCCAAAAATACTAATTAACTCCTTTGATGTTTTTTTCAGCTAGACTCTGGCCCATTTTTGACCTACTTAACAAATGTCTGTCCAAAGAGTCTTTGAACTAGAACTTTCCATAAATTCTCATTAACTCCTTTAATGTTTTTTTTTCAGCCAGAGAGTGGTCAATATTTGACCTACTTGACATATTTCTTGCCAAAATCATTTAAAAGGCTATAACTTACTAAGCAAACTCATAGACATCTTTTGATGTTACTTCAACCATAGATTAGACCATATTTGTCCTTTTGAACACATTTCTATATCATATCTGAACTCCTTTGATGTTTTTACAGCCAGACGTTGGCCCATATTTGACCTGCTTAACAAATTTCTGTCCAAAGTTTCTTTGACCTTGAACTTTCCATAAATACTCATTAACTCATTTGATGTTTTTTTTCAGCCAGACAGTGGTCAATGTTTGACCTACTTCAAATATTTCTGTCCAAAGAGTCTTTGAACTTGAACTTTTCTATAAATACTCTTTGACTCCTTTTGTTGTATCTTAAGCAGGAGTCCAAATTTGACCTACTTAACATATGTCATTCTGGCCAAAGTCTTTTAAAGGGTTAACTTTCAAAAGCCTTCGGTCCAAAGAGTCTTTGAACCTGAACTTTCCTTAAATACTCATTAACTCCTTTGATGTTTTTTTTTCAGACAAACAGTGGTCCATATTTGACCTACTTAAAATATTTATGTCCAAAGAGTCTTGGAACTTGAACTTTCCATAGCTACTTATTGAGTCCTTCTGCTGTTTCATCAGCCAGACAGTGGTCCATATTTGACCTACTTAACATATTTCTCTCCAAAGAGTCTTTGAACTTGAACTTTCCATAACTACTTATTGAGTCATTCTGCTGTTTCATCAGCCAGACAGTGGTTAATATCTGACCTACTTAACATATTTCTGGCCAAAGAGTTTTTGAACTTTAACTTTCCATAACTACTTATTGAGTCCTTCTGCTGTTTCATCAGCCAGACAGTGGTCCATATTTGACCTACTTTACATATTTCTGGCCAAAGAGTCTTTGAACTTGAACTTTCCATAAATACTCCTTGACTCCTTCTGTTGTATCTTGTATCAACTATGGACTCCTGCTCAGGAGTCGTAGTTGACCCACTTAACATATGTCATTCTGGCCAAAGTCTTTTAAAGGGCTAACTTTCATAAGCCTTCGGTCCAAAGAGTCTTTGAACCTGAACTTTCCATAAATCCTCATTGACTCCTTTGATGTTTTTTTGAGCCAGAGAGTGGTCAAAATTTGACCTACTTAACATATTTCTGGCCAAAGAGTCTTTGAACTTGAACTTTCCAAAAATACTAATTAACTCTTTTGATGTTTTTTTCAGCTAGACTCTGGCCCATTTTTGACCTACTTAACAAATGTCTGTCCAAAGAGTCTTTGAACTTGAACTTTCCATAAATACTCATTAACTCCTTTGATGTTTCTTTTTCTCAGCCAGACAGTGGTCCATGTTTGAACTATTTAAAATATTTCTGTCAAAAGAGTCTTTGAACTTGAACTTTCCAAAAATACTCATTAACTCCTTTGATGTTTTTTTTTCAGCCAGAGAGTGGTCAATATTTGACCTACTTGACATATTTCTTGCCAAATTCTTTTAAAAGGCTATAACTTACTAAGCAAACTCATAGACATCTTTTGATGTTACTTCAACCATAGATTAGACCATATTTGTCCTTATGAACACATTTCAAGATCTTTTCTGAACTCCTTTGATGTTTTTACAGCCAGACGTTGGCCCATATTTGACCTGCTTAACAAATTTCTGTCCAAAGTGTCTTTGACCTTGAACTTTCCATAAATACTAATTAACTCCTTTGATGTTTTTTTCAGCTAGACTCTGGCCCATTTTTGACCTACTTAACAAATGTCTGTCCAAAGAGTCTTTGAACTAGAACTTTCCATAAATTCTCATTAACTCCTTTAATGTTTTTTTTTCAGCCAGAGAGTGGTCAATATTTGACCTACTTGACATATTTCTTGCCAAAATCATTTAAAAGGCTATAACTTACTAAGCAAACTCATAGACATCTTTTGATGTTACTTCAACCATAGATTAGACCATATTTGTCCTTTTGAACACATTTCTATATCATATCTGAACTCCTTTGATGTTTTTACAGCCAGACGTTGGCCCATATTTGACCTGCTTAACAAATTTCTGTCCAAAGTTTCTTTGACCTTGAACTTTCCATAAATACTCATTAACTCATTTGATGTTTTTTTTTCAGCCAGACAGTGGTCAATGTTTGACCTACTTCAAATATTTCTGTCCAAAGAGTCTTTGAACTTGAACTTTTCTATAAATACTCTTTGACTCCTTTTGTTGTATCTTAAGCAGGAGTCCAAATTTGACCTACTTAACATATGTCATTCTGGCCAAAGTCTTTTAAAGGGTTAACTTTCAAAAGCCTTCAGTCCAAAGAGTCTTTGAACCTGAACTTTCCTTAAATACTCATTAACTCCTTTGATGTTTTTTTTTTCAGACAAACAGTGGTCCATATTTGACCTACTTAAAATATTTATGTCCAAAGAGTCTTGGAACTTGAACTTTCCATAGCTACTTATTGAGTCCTTCTGCTGTTTCATCAGCCAGACAGTGGTTAATATCTGACCTACTTAACATATTTCTGGCCAAAGAGTTTTTGAACTTTAACTTTCCATAACTACTTATTGAGTCCTTCTGCTGTTTCATCAGCCAGACAGTGGTCCATATTTGACCTACTTAACATATTTCTGGCCAAAGAGTCTTTGAACTTGAACTTTCCATAAATACTCCTTGACTCCTTCTGTTGTATCTTGTATCAACTATGGACTCCTGCTTAGGAGTCGTAGTTGACGCACTTAACATATGTCATTCTGGCCAAAGTCTTTTAAAGGGCTAACTTTCATAAGCCTTCGGTCCAAAGAGTCTTTGAACCTGAACTTTCCATAAATCCTCATTGACTCCTTTGATGTTTTTTTGAGCCAGAGAGTGGTCAAAATTTGACCTACTTAACATATTTCTGGCCAAAGAGTCTTTGAACTTGAACTTTCCAAAAATACTAATTAACTCCTTTGATGTTTTTTTCAGCTAGACTCTGGCCCATTTTTGACCTACTTAACAAATGTCTGTCCAAAGAGTCTTTGAACTTGAACTTTCCATAAATACTCATTAACTCCTTTGATGTTTCTTTTTCTCAGCCAGACAGTGGTCCATGTTTGAACTATTTAAAATATTTCTGTCAAAAGAGTCTTTGAACTTGAACTTTCCAAAAACACTCATTAACTCCTTTGATGTTTTTTTTTCAGCCAGAGAGTGGTCAATATTTGACCTACTTGACATATTTCTTGCCAAATTCTTTTAAAAGGCTATAACTTACTAAGCAAACTCATAGACATCTTTTGATGTTACTTCAACCATAGATTAGACCATATTTGTCCTTATGAACACATTTCAAGATCTTTTCTGAACTCCTTTGATGTTTTTACAGCCAGACGTTGGCCCATATTTGACCTGCTTAACAAATTTCTGTCCAAAGTGTCTTTGACCTTGAACTTTCCATAAATACTAATTAACTCCTTTGATGTTTTTTTCAGCTAGACTCTGGCCCATTTTTGACCTACTTAACAAATGTCTGTCCAAAGAGTCTTTGAACTAGAACTTTCCATAAATTCTCATTAACTCCTTTAATGTTTTTTTTTCAGCCAGAGAGTGGTCAATATTTGACCTACTTGACATATTTCTTGCCAAAATCATTTAAAAGGCTATAACTTACTAAGCAAACTCATAGACATCTTTTGATGTTACTTCAACCATAGATTAGACCATATTTGTCCTTTTGAACACATTTCTATATCATATCTGAACTCCTTTGATGTTTTTACAGCCAGACGTTGGCCCATATTTGACCTGCTTAACAAATTTCTGTCCAAAGTTTCTTTGACCTTGAACTTTCCATAAATACTCATTAACTCATTTGATGTTTTTTTTCAGCCAGACAGTGGTCAATGTTTGACCTACTTCAAATATTTCTGTCCAAAGAGTCTTTGAACTTGAACTTTTCTATAAATACTCTTTGACTCCTTTTGTTGTATCTTAAGCAGGAGTCCAAATTTGACCTACTTAACATATGTCATTCTGGCCAAAGTCTTTTAAAGGGTTAACTTTCAAAAGCCTTCAGTCCAAAGAGTCTTTGAACCTGAACTTTCCTTAAATACTCATTAACTCCTTTGATGTTTTTTTTTTCAGACAAACAGTGGTCCATATTTGACCTACTTAAAATATTTATGTCCAAAGAGTCTTGGAACTTGAACTTTCCATAGCTACTTATTGAGTCCTTCTGCTGTTTCATCAGCCAGACAGTGGTTAATATCTGACCTACTTAACATATTTCTGGCCAAAGAGTCTTTGAACTTGAACTTTCCATAACTACTTATTGAGTCCTTCTGCTGTTTCATCAGCCAGACAGTGGTCCATATTTGACCTACTTAACATATTTCTGGCCAAAGAGTTTTTGAACTTGAACTTTCCATAATACTCTTTGACTCCTTCTGTTGTATCTTAAGCAGGAGTCCATATTTGACCTACTTAACATATGTCATTCTGGCCAAAGTCTTTTAAAGGGCTAACTTTCATAAGCCTTCGGTCCAAAGAGTCTTTGAACTTGAACTTTCCATAAATACTTATTGAGTCCTTCTGCTGTTTTGAGTCCTTCTGAGAACTACTTATTGAGTCATTTTGCTGCTGTTTCATGAGGCTTAGTCCTTAATCTCTATATAAACTCATTTACTCCTGAACATATTTGACCTACTTTACATATTTTTGTCCAAATAGTCTTTGAACTTGAACTTTCCATAAATACTAATTAACTCCTTTGATGTTTTTTTCAGCTAGACTCTGGCCCATTTTTGACCTACTTAACAAATGTCTGTCCAAAGAGTCTTTGAACTTGAACTTTCCATAAATACTCACTCCTTTGATGTTTTCTTTCTCTCAGCCAGACAGTGGTCCATGTTTGACCTACTTAAAATATTTCTGTCAAAAGAGTATTTGACCTTGAACTTTCCAAAAACACTCATTAACTCCTTTGATGGTTTTTTTTTTCAGCCAGAGAGTGGTCAATATTTGACCTACTTGATAAATTTCTTGCCAAATATCTTTCAAAAGGCTATAACTTACTAAGCAAACTCATGGACATCTTTTGATGTTACTTCAACCATAGATTAGACCATATTTGTCCTTACTGAACACATGTCTAGATCTTTCTGAACTCTTTCTGATGTTTCATCAGCCAGACTTTTCCAATATTTCTGTCAAAAAAGTCTTTGAACCTGAACTTTCCATAAATACTCATTAACTCCTTTGATGTTTTTACAGCCAAACAGTTGGTCCATATTTGACCTACTTAAAACATTTATGATCCAAAGATTCTTGGAACTTGAACTTTCCATAGCTACTTATTGAGACCTTCTGCTGTTTCATAAGCCAGACAGTGGTCCATATTTGACCTACTTAACATTTCTGGCCAAAGAGTCTTTGAACTTGAACTTTCCATAAATACTCATAGAGTCCTTCTCCTGTTTTGAGTCCTTCTGTGAACTACTTATTGATTCCTTCTGCTGCTGTTTCATGAGCAATCAACCTCAATCTCTTTTCATACTCATTCACTCCTGTCCATATTTGACCTACTTAACATATTTTTTCCAAAGAGTCTTTGAAATTGAACTTTTCATAAATACCCATTCACTCCTTTGATGTTTTTTTTCAGCCAGACAGTGGTCCATATTTGACCTACTTAAAACATTTCTGTCAAAAGAGTCTTTGAACTTGAACTTTCCAAAAAACACTTATTGACCCAATCTGATGTTTCATCTGACAGACAGTGGTCCATATTTGACCTACTTAACATGTTTCTGGCCAAAGAGTCTTTGAACTTGAACTTTCCATAATACTCATTGAGTCCTTCTGATGTTTCTTAAGCAGGAGAGTCCATATTTAACCTTAACATATTTCTGGCCATGGATTACTGTCTGTCAGATGAAACATCAGCTTGAGTCAATGAGTGATTTTGGAAAGTTCAAGTTCAAAGACTCTTTGGACAGAAATATTTTAAGTAGGTCAAATATGGACCCCTATCTATAGTTTATTTAACATCAGGAGTCTATAAGTTTCTATTGTTTGATATCTTTTGACGATTCTTTGACTGGAAATGAGTTCAGTCGGTCAATATGGAAATTCTATGTGGCTTAGGAAGCATCAGAAGGAGTCTATATGTATAGAAAGTTCAAGATCAAGGACTCTTGGGCCACTAGAGTAACCCTACACTATCTAACCCTACCCCAGACATAAACCTAAAGTTCAAGATCAAGGAATCTTTGGCCAGAAATATGTTTAGTCAGCCCGTTCTCATCCCAAAATGTCATCTAACTGACGCTTTTGACCATAAGTCAACATCCGACGTTTTAGGGCACCCTTTAACGTCAGTTAGATGACACTATCTTAACCCTACCCCAGACATAAACCTACCCATGTCATCTAGCTCACGCTAAAGGTAAAGCTTCAGTTAGATGGCATCATTTGGACTTTTCTTTGGCTTAGCATGTATCGTAATTTAATTTTCAAGAACTCTGTCCAGAAAAAATTTCGGTAAAATAAGAACTCTTGTATGGCTAAAGTAACTTTAGGAAGATTCATTGAGAAAGTTTTGAAAGTTCAAGATCTGGTCCTCGTTCGGCATATGTCTGGCTAAAATAACATCATAACAAGTGGACTGAATAACATAACGTTGTGCATTAAATAATAACAAACAAGCTATTTACAGTGCAATGCATGAAATAACCAACTCATTCGATGAGCATTGGAAGAGATGGCCTTTTAAACAGTTGAATTGCATTGCAAGAACGAACTGACTTCTGTGCAATGAAAACAACAAACATGTGCTTTTCGTATTGCAATTTCATACTAATCTTTTCCTTTTTTATATTGGACAATTGATAAATAGTCGTTCTATTATAATGTACGCAATAACGAACATGTATTCCTATGTGCAATGAAAAGACATAACATATGGTTTCCCGTGCATTTCCAATCTACAACTAATTCATTTGTTCACTGACGAGAAAACATCAAATGAGCGGTCAGTTTACAATGCTTAAAATTACTAGCCCATTCCATTGTTCAAATAACACTTGTGCATTCGCCTACAACTAACTATACTACCACTAACTTATTCAGAAATAACTGAAGGGAAATCATTGCATTTAGATGTTGCATTTGTGTGATAAAGAGAAATCGTTGCATTAGCTGTTGCTTTACAATGCATGCAATAACTAACTCATTACATTTGCATAGAAAAGATAGTTAACATTGCAAGAAATAAATAAATTATATGCAATGAAAAACAGATAACGTGCTTTTCGCATTGCAATTGGTACACTAAACTAGTCGTTTTTATATTGAAGGGAAATAATTGCAATAGCGATTCTACTATAATGCACGCAATAACTAACATTTTACATTGTGCAATGAAAAAAAAAACCTAATGTGTTTCTTTGCATTGCATCAATTATCTAACTCGAGCCTCTCTTTAATGAAAAGACTATTACATGTGCTTTCTCGTGCATTTCTTCTCTATAACTGTTGTATTTGTGCACAGACGAGAAAACATCATATGAGCTGTCTTTTACAATGCATGCAATACCTATCTCGTTCCTTTGTGTAACGAGGAGATGCATATGCTTTTTGGATTCATTGCAAACGATAAAACGTTGTGCATTAAAAAATAACAATTCTAAAACTTGTGCTTTTTCATGCTTTTTCCACAGAACAACTAACTTATTCAGTTGTGTAACTGGAGACATCATTGCCTTTAGATTTTGCATTTGTGTGATGAAGATAAATCGTTGCATTAGCTGTTGCTTTACAATGCAATAACTCATTCCAATGTGCATAGAGCAGATACATTGAGATAGATTAACTCTATACATTAGATAGAGTACACATTGCAAGACAGAACTAACTTCTGTGCAATGAAAACCAATAAGATGCTTTTCCCATTGCATTATATATTGTGCTTTCGCATTGCAATTGCACACTAAACTAGTCCATTTTATATTGAAGGGAAATTATTGCAATAGCCAATCTACTAAAATGCACGCTAGAACTACAGCAAAATCATTGCATTTAGAAGTTAAATTCGTGTGGTAAAGAGAAATCGTTGCATTAGAAGTTGCTTTACAATGCAATAACTCATTTCAATGTGCATAGAGCAGATAGTTGCACTGCAAGAAAAAACTAGCTTCTGTGCAATGAAAACAGTGCTTTTCCCATTGCATTATATATTGTGCTTTCGCATCGCACACTAAACTAGTCCTTTTTATATTGAAGGGAAATTATTGCAATTGCCATTCTACTATAATGCACGCTAGAACTAAATACTACCACAAACATGTTCAGAAATAACTGAAGCGAAATCATTGCATTTAGAAGTTCATTGCATTCGTGTGATAATCATTGCATTCGTGTGATAAAGAGAAAGCGTTGCATTAGCTGTTGCTTTACAATGCAATAACTCATTCCGATGTGCATAGAGCTAGATAGTTGCATTGCAAGAAAGAACTAACTTCTGTGCAATGAAAACAGATAACGTGCTTTTCCATTTGCATTATATATAGTGCTTTCCCATTGCAATTGCACACTAAACTAGTCCTTATTATGTTGAAGGGGAATTATTGCAATAGCCATTCTACTATAATGCACGCTAGAACTACATACTACCACTAACTTGTTCAGAAATAACTGAAGGGATATCATTGCATTTAGATGTTGCATTCGTGTGATAAAGAGAAATCGTTGCATTAGCTGTTGCTTTACAATACTCATTCCGATGTGCATAGAGCAGATAGTTGCATTGCAAGAAAGAACTAACTTCTGTGCAATGAAAACAGATAACGTGCTTTTCCCATTGCATTATATATTGTGCTTTTGCATTGCAATTGCACACTAAACTAGTCCTTATTATGTTGAAGGGGAATTATTGCAATAGCCATTCTACTATAATGCACGCTAGAACTACATACTACCACTAACTTGTTCAGAAATAACTGAAGGGATATCATTGCATTTAGATGTTGCATTCGTGTGATAAAGAGAAATCGTTATATTAGCTGTTGCTTTACAAAGCAATAACTCATTCCAATGTGCATCGAGCAGAGATTTGCATTGCAAGAAATATCTAACTTCTGTGCAATGAAAACAGATAACTTGCTTTTCGCATTGCATTTTATGTTGTGCTTTCTTATTGTAATTGCACACTAAACGAGTTATTTTCAAATTGAAGAGAAATTATTGCAATAGCCATTCTACTAAAATGCACGCTAAAACTAACATTTTCCTTTTGCAATGAAAAGACATAACATATGTGCTTTCTCGTGCATTTCCAATCTACAACAAAATTCATTTTAATGCCTAAAATTACTAGCTCATTCCATTGTTCAAACAATACTTGTGCATTCGTATACAACGTCAACTACTATTAACTATTATACTACCAAAAGCATTCAGAGATAACTGAAGGGAAATCATTGCATTTAGATGTTCTTGTGCTAAAGAGAAATCGTTGCATCAGCTGTTGCTTTATAATGCAATAACTCATTCTGATGTGCATGGAGCAGATAGTTGCATGGCAAGGAAGAACTAACTTCTGTGTAATGAAAACAGATAACCTGCTTTTCCTATTGCATTGTATAGTGCAAAAAGCTAGTGCAATATTTTCCTTTCATTAGACAACTGAAAAGTTAGTTGCATTATGCAATGCAGAGCAGTTGCTCATGTTATCTTTTCTTTGCACAAATGATACACAACACACACTGAAGTTGTTTATGTTAAGGTGAGATTGTGTGCGCAATCTAATGCAACCACGACTGTGATTTATTTTATTGCAAAAGGCTAATGCATTTTATTTAGATTGATTTCTCTAAATAAGTTAGTTGTACTATACAACGCAAAGCAAAGGCACATATGGGACCTACTTAACATATTTCTGTTCAAAGAGTCTTTGAACTTGAACTTTCCAAGAGTACTCATTGACTCGTTCTGATGTTTCATCAGCCAGACAGTAGTCCATATTTGACCTACTTAACATATTTCTCTCCAAGGAGTCTTTGAACTTGATCTTTCCATAACTACTTATTGAGTCCTTCTGCTGTTTCATCAGCCAGACAGTGGTCCACATTTGACTTACTTAAAATATTTCTTCCAAAGAGTCTTTGAACTTGAACTTTCTATAACTACATGTTGAGTCCTTCTGCTGTTTCATCAGCCAGACATTGGTCCATATTTGACCTACTTAACATATTTCTGTCCAAAGAGTCTTTGAACTTGAACTTTCCAAAACTAATTATTGAGTCATTCTGCTGTTTTATCAGCCAGACAGTGGTCCATATTTGACATTCATAACATATTTCTCTCCAAAGAGTCTTTGATATTGAACTTTCCATAAATACTCATTGTGTTCCTCTAATGTTTCTTGAGCCCGACAGTGGTCAATATTTGACCTACTT
Source organism: Hybognathus amarus (assembly GCA_030378365.1). Classification (NCBI taxonomy): domain Eukaryota; kingdom Metazoa; phylum Chordata; class Actinopteri; order Cypriniformes; family Leuciscidae; genus Hybognathus; species Hybognathus amarus. Next base: position 10,831 of record JAQIUQ010006197.1, read on the forward strand.
AACATGTTTCTGGCCAAAGAGTATTTGAACTTTCCATAAATACTCTTTGACTCCTTCTGTTGTATTTTAAGCAGGAGAGTCCATATTTGACCTACTTAACATATCTCATTCTGGCAAAAGTCTTTTAAAGGGCTAACTTTCAAAAGCCTTCGGTCCAAAGAGTCTTTGAACCTGAACTTTCCTTAAATCCTCATTGACTCCTTTGATGGTTTTTTTTCAGCCAGTGAGTGGTCAAAATTTGACCTACTTAACAAATTTCTGGCCAAAGAGTCTTTGAACTTGAACTTTCCATAAGTGCTCTTTGACTCCTTCTGTTGTATCTTAAGCAGGAGTCTATATTTGACCTACTTAACATATTTCTCTCCAAAGAGTCTTTGAACTTGAACTTTCCATAAATACTCCATGTGTCCCTCTGATGTTTCTTGAGCCCAACAGTGTTCAATATTTGGCCTACTTAACATGTTTCTGGCCAAAGAGTCTTTGAACTTGAACTTTCCATAACTACTTATTGAGTCCTTCTGCTGTTTCATCGGCCAGACAGTGGTCCATATTTGACCTACTTAACATATTTCTGGCCAAAGAGTTTTGAACTTGACCTTTCCATAAATACTCTTTGACTCCTTCTGTTGTATCTTAAGCAGGAGTCCATATTTGACCTACTTAACATAATGTCATTCTTTCCAAAGCCTTTTAAATGGCTAACTTTCATAAGCCTTCGATCCAAAGAGTCTTTGAACTTGAACTTTCCATAAATCCTCATTGACTACTTTGATGTTTTTTTCAGCCAGAGTGTGGTAAAATGTTGACCTAATTAACATATTTCTGGCCAAAAGAGTCATTGATCTTGAACTTTCCAAAAATACTCATTGACTCATTCTGATGTTTCATCAGCCAGACAGTGGTCCATATTTGACCTACTTAACATATTTCTCTCCAAAGAGTCTTTGAACTTGAACTTTCCATAAATACTCATTGTGTCCCTCTGATGTTTCTTGAGCCCGACAGTGGTCAATATTTGACCTGCTTAACATGTTTCTGGCCAAAGAGTCTTTGAACTTGAACTTTCCATAACTACTTATTGAGTCCTTCTGCTGTTTCATCGGCCAGACAGTGGTCCATATTTGACCTACTTAACATATGTCATTCTGGTCAAAGTCTTTTAAAGGGCTAACTTTCATAAGCCTTTGGTCCAAAGAGTCTTTGAACCTGAACTTTCCATAAATCCTCATTGACTCCTTTGATGTTTTTTTTTCAGCCAGAGATTGGTCAATAGTTGACCTGCTTGACATATTTCTTGCCAAATTCTTTTAAAAGGCTAACTTACTATGCAAACACATAGACATCTATTGATGGTACTTCAACCATAGATTAGACCATATTTGACCTTATGATTACATGTCTAGATGTTTTCTGAAGTTCTTCTGATGTTTCATCAGCCAGACAGTGGTGCATGATTGACCCACTTTTACATGTTTCTGGCAAAAGAGTCTTTGAATTTCAACCTTTCATAAATAACTCATTAACTCCTTTGATGTTTTTACAGCCAGACGTTGGCCCATATTTGACCTACTTAACAAATTTCTGTCCAAAGTATCTTTGACCTTGAACTTTCCATAAATACTCATTAACTCCTTTAATGTTTTTTTTCAGCCAGACAGTAGTCAATATTTGACCTACTTAAATATTTCTGTCCAAAGAGTCTTTGAACTTGAACTTTTCTATAAATACTCTTTGACTCCTTTTGTTGTAACTTAAGCAGGAGCCAAAATTTGACCTACTTAACATATGTCATTCTGGCCAAAGTCTTTTAAATGGCTAACTTTCAAAAGCCTTCGGTCCAAAGAGTCTTTGAACCTGAACTTTCCTTAAATCTTCATTGACTCCTTTGATGTTTTTTTTCAGCCAGTGAGTGGTAAAAATTTGACCTACTTAACACATTTCTGCAAAGAGTCTTTGAACTTGAACTTTCCATAAGTACTCTTTGACTCCTTCTGTTGAATCTTAAGCAGGAGTCTATATTTGACCTACTTAACAAATTTCTGGCTAAAGAGTCTTTGAACTTGAACTTTCCAAAAATACTCATTGACTCATTCTGATGTTTCATCAGCCAGACAGTGGTCCATATTCGACCTACTTAACATATTTCTCTCCAAAGAGTCTTTGAACTTGAACTTTTCTATAAATACTCATTGTGTCCCTCTGATGTTTCTTGAGCCCAACAGTGGTCAATAATTGGCCTACTTAACATGTTTCTGGCCAAAGAGTCTTTGAACTTGGACCTTTCCATAACTACTTATTGAGTCCTTCTGCTGTTTCATTGGCCAGACAGTGGTCCATATTTGACCTACTTAACATAATGTCATTCTTTCCAAAGCCTTTTAAAGGGCTAACTTTCATAAGCCTTCGATCCAAAGAGTCTTTGAACTTGAACTTTCCATAAATCCTCATTGACTACTTTGATGTTTTTTTCAGCCAGAGTGTGGTAAAAATTTGACCTAATTAACATATTTCTGGCCAAAAGAGTCATTGATCTTGAACTTTCCAAAAATACTCATTGACTCATTCTGATGTTTCATCAGCCAGACAGTGGTCCATATTTGACCTACTTAACATATTTCTCTCCAAAGAGTCTTTGAACTTGAACTTTCCATAAATACTCATTGTGTCCCTCTGATGTTTCTTGAGCCCGACAGTGGTCAATATTTGACCTGCTTAACATGTTTCTGGCCAAAGAGTCTTTGAACTTGATCTTTCCATAACTACTTATTGAGTCCTTCTGCTGTTTCATCGGCCACACAGTGGTCCATATTTGAACTACTTAACATAATTTCTGGCCAAAGAGTTTTGAACTTGACCTTTCCATTAATACTCTTTGACTCCTTCTGTTGTATCTGAAGCAGGAGTCCATATTTGACCTACTTAACATAATGTCATTCTTTCCAAAGCCTTTTAAAGGGCTAACTTTCATAAGCATTCGATCCAAAGAGTCTTTGAACTTGAACTTTCCATAAATCCTCATTGACTACTTTGATGTTTTTTTCAGCCAGAGTTTGGTAAAAATTTGACCTACTTTACCTATTTCTGGCCAAAGAGTCTTTGAACTTGAACTTTCCAAAAATACTCATTGACTCATTCTGATGTTTCATCAGCCAGACAGTGGTCCATATTTGACCTACTTAACATATTTCTGGCCAAAAGTCTTTGAACTTGAACTTTCCATAAATACTCATTGACTCCTTCTGTTGTATCTTAAGCAGGAGTCCATATTTGACCTACTTAACATATGTCATTCTGGCCAAAGTCTATTAAAGGGCCAACTTTCATAAGCCTTCGGTCCATATAGTCTTTGAACATGAAATTTCCATAAATCCTCATTGACTCCTTTGATGTTTTTTTCAGCCAGAGAGTGGTCAAAATTTGACCTACTTTACCTATTTTCTGGCCAAAGAGTCTTTGAACTTGAACTTTCCAAAAATGCTCATTGACTTATTCTGATGTTTCATCAGCCAGACAGTGGTCCATATTTGACCTACTTAACATATTTCTCTCCAAAGAGTCTTTGAACTTGAACTTTCCATAAATACTTATTGAGTCCTTCTGCTGTTTCATCAGCTAGACAGTGGTCCATATTTGACCTACTTAACATATTTCTGGCCAAAGAGTCTTTGAACTTGAACTTTCCATAAATACTCTTTGACTCCTTCTGTTTTATCTTGAGCAGGAGTCCATATTTGACCTACTTAACATATGTCATTCTGGTCAAAGTCTTTTAAAGGGCTAACTTTCATTCGCCTTCGGTCCAAAGAGTCTTTGAACCTGAACTTTTCATAAATCCTCATTGACTCCTTGGATGTTTTCTTCAGCCAGAGATTGGTCAATAGTTGACCTACTTGACATATTTCTTGCCAATTTCTTTTAAAAGACTAACTTACTATGCAAACTCATAGACATCTATTGATAGTGCTTCAACCATAGAGTAGACCATATTTGACCTAATGAACACATGTCTAGATGTTTTCTGAACTTCTTCTGATGTTTCATCAGCCAGACAGTGGTCCATGATTGACCTACTTTTACATGTTTCTGGCAAAAGAGTCTTTGAATTTGAACTTTTCATAAATAACTCATTAACTCCTTTGATGTTTTTACAGCCAGACGTTGGCATATATTTGACCTACTTAACAAATTTCTGTCCAAAGTATCTTTGACCTTAAACTTTCCATAAATACTCATTAACTCCTTTGATGTTTTTTTTTTCAGCCAGACAGTGGTCAATGTTTGACCTACTTAAAATATTTCTGTCCAAAGAGTCTTTGAACTTGAACTTTTCTATAAATACGCTTTGACTCCTTTTGTTGTGTCTTAAGCAGGAGTCCAAATTTGACCTACTTAACATATGTAATTCTGGCCAAAGTCTTTTAAAGGGCTAACTTTCAAAAGCCTTCGGTCCAAAGAGTCTTTGAACCTGAACTTTCCTTAAATCCTCATTGACTCCTTTGATGTTTTCTTTTTCAGCCAGTGAGTGGTCAAAATTTGACCTGCTTAACATATTTCTGGCCAAAGAGTCTTTGAACTTCAACTTTCCATAAATACTCTTTGACTCCTTCTGTTGTATCTTAAGCAGGAGTCTATATTTGACCTACTTAACAAATTTCTGGCAAAAGAGTTTTGAACTTGACCTTTTCATAAATACTCTTTGACTCCTTCTGTTGTATCTTAAGCAGTGGTCCATATTTGACCTACTTAACATATTTCTCTCCAAAGAGTCTTTGAACTTGAACTTTCCATAAATACTCATTGTGTCCCTCTGATGTTTCTTGAGCCCGACAATGGTCAATATTTGACCTGCTTAACATGTTTCTGGCCAAAGAGTCTTTGAACTTGAACTTTCCATAACTACTTATTGAGTCCTTCTGCTGTTTCATCGGCCAGACAGTGGTCCATATTTGACCTACTTAACATATTTCTGGCCAAAGAGTTTTGAACTTGACCTTTCCATAAATACTCTTTGACTCCTTCTGTTGTATCTTAAGCAGGAGTCCATATTTGACCTACTTAACATATGTAATTCTGGCCAAAGTCTTTTAAAGGGCTAACTTTCATAAGCCTTTGGTCCAAAGAGTCTTTGAACCTGAACTTTCCATAAATTCTCATTGACTTCTTTGATGTTTTTTTTTCAACCAGAGTGTGGTCAAAATTTTACCTGCTTGACATATTTTTGGCAAAACAGTCATTGAACTTTCCATACATATTCATTGACTCCTTCTGATGTTTCATCAGCCAGAAAGTAGGTCAAACCTAATTTGACCTTCTTAACATATTTCTGGCCAAAGAGTCATTGAACTTGAACTTTCCAAAAATACTCATTGACTATATCTGATGTTTCATCAGCCAGACAGTGGTCCATATTTGACCTACTTAACATATTTCTGGCCAAAGAGTCATTGAACTTGAACTTTCCAAAAATACTCATTGACTCATTCTGATGTTTCATCAGCCAGACAGTGGTCCATATTTGAACTACTTAACATATTTCTGGCCAAAGAGTTTTTGAACTTTAACTTTCCATAACTACTTTTTGAGTCCTTCTGCTGTTTCATCAGCCAGACAGTGGTCCATATTTGACCTACTTAACATATTTCAGGCCAAAGAGTCTTTGAACTTGAACTTTCCTTAAATACTCATTGACTCCTTCTGTTGTATCTTAAGCAGGAGTCCATAGTTGATCCACTTAACATATGTCATTCTGGCCAAAGTCTTTTAAAGGGCTAACTTTCATAAGCCTTCAGTCCAAAGAGTCTTTGAACCTGAACTTTCCATAAATCCTCATTGACTCCTTTGATGTTTTTTTGAGCCAGAGAGTGGTCCAAATTTGACCTACTTAACATATTTCTGGCCAAAGAGTCTTTGAACTTGAACTTTCCAAAAATACTAATTAACTCCTTTGATGTTTTTTCAGCTAGACTCTGACCCATTTTTGACCTACTTAACAAATGTCTGTCCAAAGAGTCTTTGAACTTGAACTTTCCATAAATACTCATTAACTCCTTTGATGTTTCTTTTTCTCAGCCAGACAGTGGTCCATGTTTGAACTATTTAAAATATTTCTGTCAAAAGAGTCTTTGAACTTGAACTTTCCAAAAACACTCATTAACTCCTTTGATGTTTTTTTTCAGCCAGAGAGTGGTCAATATTTGACCTACTTGACATATTTCTTGCCAAATTCTTTTTAAAGGCTATAACTTACTAAGCAAACTGATAGACATCTTTTGATGTTACTTCAACCATAGATTAGACCATATTTGTCCTTATGAACACATTTCAAGATCTTTTCTGAACTCCTTTGATGTTTTTACAGCCAGACGTTGGCCCATATTTGACCTGCTTAACAAATGTCGGTCCAAAGTGTCTTTGACCTTGAACTTTCCATAAATACTCATTAACTCCTTTGATGTTTTTTTTTCAGCCAGACAGTGGTCAATGTTTGACCTACTTCAAATATTTCTCTCCAAAGAGTCTTTGAACTTGAACTTTTCTATAAATACTCTTTGACTCCTTTTGTTGTATCTTAAGCAGGAGTCCAAATTTGACCTACTTAACATATGTCATTCTGGCCAAAGTCTTTTAAAGGGTTAACTTTCAAAAGCCTTCGGTCCAAAGAGTCTTTGAACCTGAACTTTTCTTAAATACTCATTAAATCCTTTGATGTTTTTTTTTTCAGACAAACAGTGGTCCATATTTGACCTACTTAAAATATTTATTTCCAAAGAGTCTTGGAACTTGAACTTTCCATAGCTACTTATTGAGTCCTTCTGCTGTTTCATCAGCCAGACAGTGGTCCATATTTGACCTACTTAACATATTTCTCTCCAAAGAGTCTTTGAACTTGAACTTTCCATAACTACTTATTGAGTCCTTCTGCTGTTTCATCAGCCAGACAGTGGTTAATATCTGACCTACTTAACATATTTCTGGCCAAAGAGTTTTTGAATTTTAACTTTCCATAACTACTCATTGAGTCCTTCTGCTGTTTCATCAAGCCAGACAGTGGTCCATATTTGACCTACTTAACATATTTCTGGCCAAAGAGTCATTGAACTTGAACTTTCCATAAATAATCCTTGACTCCTTCTGTTTTATCTTAAGCAGGAGTCCATAGTTGACCCACTTAACACATGTCATTCTGGCCAAAGTCTTTTAAAGGGCTAACTTTCATAAGCCTTCGGTCTAAAGAGTCTTTAAACCTGAACTTTCCATAAATCCTCATTGACACCTTTGATGTTATTTTGAGCCAGAGAGTGGTCAAAATTTGACCTACTTAACATATTTCTGGCCAAAGAGTCTTTGAACTTGAACATTCCAAAAATACTAATTAACTCCTTTGATGTTTTTTCAAGCTAGACTCTGGCCCATTTTTGACCTACTTAACAAATGTCTGTCCAAATAGTCTTTGAACTTGAACTTTCCATAAATACTCATTAACTCCTTTGATGTTTTTTTTTTCAGTCAGAGAGTGGTCAATATTTGACCTACTTGACATATTTCTTGCCAAATTCTTTTAAAAGGCTATAACTTACTAAGCAAACTCATAGACATCTTTTGATGTTACTTCAACCATAGATTAGACCATATTTGTCCTTATGAACACATTTCTAGATCATTTCTGAACTCCTTTGATGTTTTTACAGCCAGACGTTGGCCCATATTTGACCTGCTTAACAAATTTCTGTCCAAAGTGTCTTTGACCTTGAACTTTCCATAAATACTCATTAACTCCTTTTGTTGTATCTTAAGCAGGAGTCCAAATTTGACCTACTTAACATATGTCATTCTGGCCAAAGTCTTTTAAACGGTTAACTTTCAAAAGCCTTCGGTCCAAAGAGTCTTTGAACCTGAACTTTCCTTAAATACTCATTAACTCCTTTGATGTTTTTTTTTTCAGACAAACAGTGGTCCATATTTGACCTACTTAAAATATTTATGTCCAAAGAGTCTTGGAACTTAAACTTTCCATAGCTACTTATTGAGTCCTTCTGCTGTTTCATCAGCCAGACAGTGGTCCATATTTGACCTACTTAACATATTTCTCTCCAAAGAGTCTTTGAACTTGAACTTTCCATAACTACTTATTGAGTCATTCTGCTGTTTCATCAGCCAGACAGTGGTTAATATCTGACCTACTTAACATATTTCTGGCCAAAGAGTTTTTGAACTTTAACTTTCCATAACTACTTATTGAGTCCTTCTGCTGTTTCATCAGCCAGACAGTGGTCCATATTTGACCTACTTTACATATTTCTGGCCAAAGAGTCTTTGAACTTGAACTTTCCATAAATACTCCTTGACTCCTTCTGTTGTATCTTGTATCAACTATGGACTCCTGCTTAGGAGTCCGTAGTTGACGCACTTAACATATGTCATTCTGGCCAAAGTCTTTTAAAGGGCTAACTTTCATAAGCCTTCGGTCCAAAGAGTCTTTGAACCTGAACTTTCCATAAATCCTCATTGACACCTTTGATGTTTTTTTGAGCCAAAGAGTGGTCAAAATTTGACCTGCTTAACATATTTATGGCCAAAGAGTCTTTGAACTTGAACTTTCCAAAAATACTAATTAACTCCTTTGATGTTTTTTTCAGCTAGACTCTGGCCCATTTTTGACCTACTTAACAAATGTCTGTCCAAAGAGTCTTTGAACTAGAACTTTCCATAAATTCTCATTAACTCCTTTAATGTTTTTTTTTTCAGCCAGAGAGTGGTCAATATTTGACCTACTTGACATATTTCTTGCCAAAATCATTTAAAAGGCTATAACTTACTAAGCAAACTCATAGACATCTTTTGATGTTACTTCAACCATAGATTAGACCATATTTGTCCTTTTGAACACATTTCTATATCATATCTGAACTCCTTTGATGTTTTTACAGCCAGACGTTGGCCCATATTTGACCTGCTTAACAAATTTCTGTCCAAAGTGTCTTTGACCTTGAACTTTTCTATAAATACTCATTAACTCCTTTTGTTGTATCTTAAGCAGGAGTCCAAATTTGACCTACTTAACATATGTCATTCTGGCCAAAGTCTTTTAAAGGGTTAACTTTCAAAAGCCTTCGGTCCAAAGAGTCTTTGAACCTGAACTTTCCTTAAATACTCATTAACTCCTTTGATGTTTTTTTTTTCAGATAAACAGTGGTCCATATTTGACCTACTTAAAATATTTATGTCCAAAGAGTCTTGGAACTTGAACTTTCCATAGCTACTTATTGAGTCCTTCTGCTGTTTCATCAGCCAGACAGTGGTCCATATTTGACCTACTTAACATATTTCTCTCAAAAGAGTCTTTGAACTTGAACTTTCCATAACTACTTATTGAGTCCTTCTGCTGTTTCATCAGCCAGACAGTGGTAAATATCTGACCTACTTAACATATTTCTGGCCAAAGAGTTTTTGAACTTTAACTTTCCATAACTAATTATTGAGTCCTGCTGCTGTTTCATCAGCCAGACAGTGGTCAAAATTTGACCCACTTAACATATTTCTGGCCAAAGAATCTTTGAACTTGAACTTTCCAAAAATACTAATTAACTCCTTTGATGTTTTTTTCACCTAGACTCTGGCCCATTTTTGACCTACTTAACAAAAGTCTGTCCAAAGAGTCTTTGAACTTGAACTTTCCATAAATACTCATTAACTCCTTTGATGTTTTTTTTTCAGCCAGAGAGTGGTCAAAATTTGACCTACTTGACATATTTCTTGCCAAATTCTTTTAAAAGGCTATAACTTACTAAGCAAACTCATAGACATCTTTTGATGTTACTTCAACCATAGACTAGACCATATTTGTCCTTATGAACACATTTCTAGATCATTTCTGAACTTCTTTGATGTTTTTACAGCCAGACGTTGGCCCATATTTGACCTACTTAACAAATTTCTGTCCAAAGTGTCTTTGACCTTGAACTTTCCATAAATACTCATTAACTCCTTTGATGTTTTTTTTTTCAGCCAGACAGTGGTCAATGTTTGACCTACTTTAAATATTTCTGTCCAAAGAGTCTTTGAACTTGAACTTTTCTATAAATACTCTTTGACTCCTTTTGTTGTATCTTAAGCAGGAGTCCAAATTTGACCTACTTAACATATGTCATTCTGGCCAAAGTCTTTTAAAGGGCTAACTTTCAAAAGCCTTCGGTCCAAAGAGTCTTTGAACCTGATCTTTCTTTAAATACTTATTAACTGATTTTTTTTTCAGACAAACAGTGGTCCATATTTGACCTACTTAAAACATTTACTCTTATCCAAAGAGTCTTGGAACTTGAACTTTCCATAGCTACTTATTGAGACCTTCTGCTGTTTCATAAGCCAGACAGTGGTCCATATTTGACCTACTTAACATTTCTGGCCAAAGAGTCTTTGAACTTGAACTTTCCATAAATACTCATAGAGTCCTTCTCCTGTTTTGAGTCCTTCTGTGAACTACTTATTGATTCCTTCTGCTGCTGTTTCATGAGCAATCAACCTCAATCTCTTTTCATACTCATTCACTCCTGTCCATATTTGACCCACTTAACATATTTTTTTCAAAGAGTCTTTGAAATTGAACTTTTCATAAATACCCATTCACTCCTTTGATGTTTTTTTTCAGCCAGACAGTGGTCCATATTTGACCTACTTAAAAATTTCTGTCAAAAGAGTCTTTGAACTTGAACTTTCCAAAAAACACTTATTGACCCAATCTGATGTTTCATCTGACAGACAGTGGTCCATATTTGACCTACTTAACATGTTTCCGGCCAAAGAGTCTTTGAACTTGAACTTTCCATAATACTCATTGAGTCCTTCTGATGTTTCTTAAGCAGGAGAGTCCATATTTAACCTTAACATATTTCTGGCCATGGATTACTGTCTGTCAGATGAAACATCAGCTTGAGTCAATGAGTGATTTTGGAAAGTTCAAGTTCAAAGACTCTTTGGACAGAAATATTTTAAGTAGGTCAAATATGGACCCCTATCTATAGTTTATTTAACATCAGGAGTCTATAAGTTTCTATTGTTTGATATCTTTTGACGATTCTTTGACTGGAAATGAGTTCAGTCGGTCAATATGGAAATTCTATGTGGCTTAGGAAGCATCAGAAGGAGTCTATATGTATAGAAAGTTCAAGATCAAGGACTCTTGGGCCACTAGAGTAACCCTACACTATCTAACCCTACCCCAGACATAAACCTAAAGTTCAAGATCAAGGAATCTTTGGCCAGAAATATGTTTAGTCAGCCCGTTCTCATCCCAAAATGTCATCTAACTGACGCTTTTGACCATAAGTCAACATCCGACGTTTTAGGGCACCCTTTAACGTCAGTTAGATGACACTATCTTAACCCTACCCCAGACATAAACCTACCCACGTCATCTAGCTCACGCTAAAGGTAAAGCTTCAGTTAGATGGCATCATTTGGACTTTTCTTTGGCTTAGCATGTATCGTAATTTAATTTTCAAGAACTCTGTCCAGAAAAAATTTCGGTAAAATAAGAACTCTTGTATGGCTAAAGTAACTTTAGGAAGATTCATTGAGAAAGTTTTGAAAGTTCAAGATCTGGTCCTCGTTCGGCATATGTCTGGCTAAAATAACATCATAACAAGTGGACTGAATAACATAACGTTGTGCATTAAATAATAACAAAAGATATTTACAGTGCAATGCATGAAATAACCAACTCGATGAGCATTGGAAGAGATGGCCTTTTAAACAGTTGAATTGCATTGCAAGAACGAACTGACTTCTGTGCAATGAAAACAACAAACATGTGCTTTTCGTATTGCAATTTCATACTAATCTTTTCCTTTTTTATATTGGACAATTGATAAATAGTCGTTCTATTATAATGTACGCAATAACGAACATGTATTCCTATGTGCAATGAAAAGACATAACATATGGTTTCCCGTGCATTTCCAATCTACAACTAATTCATTTGTTCACTGACGAGAAAACATCAAATGAGCGGTCAGTTTACAATGCTTAAAATTACTAGCCCATTCCATTGTTCAAATAACACTTGTGCATTCGCCTACAACTAACTATACTACCACTAACTTATTCAGAAATAACTGAAGGGAAATCATTGCATTTAGATGTTGCATTCGTGTGATAAAGAGAAATCGTTGCATTAGCTGTTGCTTTACAATGCATGCAATAACTAACTCATTACATTTGCATAGAAAAGATAGTTAACATTGCAAGAAATAAATAAATTATATGCAATGAAAAACAGATAACGTGCTTTTCGCATTGCAATTGGTACACTAAACTAGTCGTTTTTATATTGAAGGGAAATAATTGCAATAGCGATTCTACTACAATGCATGCAATACCTATCGCGTTCCTTTGTGCAACGAGGAGATGCATATGCTTTTTGGATTTATTGCAAACGATAAAACGTTGTGCATTAAAAAATAACAATTCTAAAACTTGTGCTTTTTCATGCTTTTTCCACAGAACAACTAACTAATTCAGTTGTGTAACTGGAGACATCATTGCCTTTAGATTTAGCATTTGTGTGATGAAGATAAATCGTTGCATTAGCTGTTGCTTTACAATGCAATAACTCATTCAAATCTGCATAGAGCAGATACATTGAGATAGATTAACTCTATACATTAGATAGAGTACACATTGCAAGACAGAACTAACTTCTGTGCAATGAAAACCAATAAGATGCTTTTCCCATTGCATTATATATTGTGCTTTCGCATTGCAATTGCACACTAAACTAGTCCTTTTTATATTGAAGGGAAATTATTGCAATAGCCAATCTACTAAAATGCACGCTAGAAATACAGCAAAATCATTGCATTTAGAAGTTAAATTCGTGTGGTAAAGAGAAATCGTTGCATTAGAAGTTGCTTTACAATGCAATTACTCATTCCGATGTGCATAGAGCAGATAGTTGCATTGCAAGAAAAAACTAGCTTCTGTGCAATGAAAACAGTGCTTTTCCCATTGCATTATATATTGTGCTTTCGCATCGCACACTAAACTAGTCCTTTTTATATTGAAGGGAAATTATTGCAATAGCCATTCTACTAATGCACGCTAGAACTAAATACTACCACAAACATGTTCAGAAATAACTGAAGCGAAATCATTGCATTTAGAAGTTCATTGCATTCGTGTGATAATCATTGCATTCGTGTGATAAAGAAAAAGCGTTGCATTAGCTGTTGCTTTACAATGCAATAACTCATTCCGATGTGCATAGAGCTAGATAGTTGCATTGCAAGAAAGAACTAACTTCTGTGCAATGAAAACAGATAACGTGCTTTTCCATTTGCATTATATATTGTGCTTTTGCATTGCAATTGCACACTAAACTAGTCCTTATTATGTTGAAGGGGAATTATTGCAATAGCCATTCTACTATAATGCACGCTAGAACTACATACTACCACTAACTTGTTCAGAAATAACTGAAGGGATATCATTGCATTTAGATGTTGCATTCGTGTGATAAAGAGAAATCGTTGCATTAGCTGTTGCTTTATACTCATTCCGATGTGCATAGAGCAGATAGTTGCATTGCAAGAAAGAACTAACTTCTGTGCAATGAAAACAGATAACGTGCTTTTCCCATTGCATTATATATTGTGCTTTTGCATTGCAATTGCACACTAAACTAGTCCTTATTATGTTGAAGGGGAATTATTGCAATAGCCATTCTACTATAATGCACGCTAGAACTACATACTACCACTAACTTGTTCAGAAATAACTGAAGGGATATCATTGCATTTAGATGTTGCATTCGTGTGATAAAGAGAAATCGTTATATTAGCTGTTGCTTTACAAAGCAATAACTCATTCCAATGTGCATCGAGCAGAGATTTGCATTGCAAGAAATAACTAACTTCTGTGCAATGAAAACAGATAACATGCTTTTCGCATTGCATTTCATGTTGTGCTGATGTATGCAATAGCCATTCTATCTATAATGCACGCAATAACTAACATTTTCTTCTGTGCAATGAAAAGAAATAAAAGAAGTGCTTAACCATGCATTTCCAATCTACAAGTAAACTGTGCACAGACGAGAAAACATCATGAGCTGTCGCTTTACAATGCAATAACTTATTCTGATGTGCATGGAGCAGATAGTTGCATGGTAAGGAAGAACTAACTTCTGTGTAATGAAAACAGATAACCTGCTTTTCCTATTGCATTGTATAGTTGCAAAAAGCTAGTGCAATATTTTCCTTTTTTTAGACAACTGAAAAGTTAGTTGCATTATGCAATGCAGAGCAGTTGCTCATGTTATCTTTTCTTTGCACAAATGATACACAACACACACTGAAGTTGTTTATGTTAAGGTGAGATCGTGTGCGCAATCTAATGCAACCACGACTGTGATTTATTTTATTGCAAAAGGCTAATGCATTTTATTTAGACTGATTTCTCTAAATAAGTTAGTTGTACTATACAACGCAAAGCAAACGCACATATGGGACCTACTTAACATATTTCTGTTCAAAGAGTCTTTGAACTTGAACTTTCCATAAATACTCATTGTGTCCCTCTGATGTTTCTTGAGCCCGACAATGGTCAATATTTGACCTGCTTAACATGTTTCTGGCCAAAGAGTCTTTGAACTTGAACTTTCCATAACTACTTATTGAGTCCTTCTGCTGTTTCATCGGCCAGACAGTGGTCCATATTTGACCTACTTAACATATTTCTGGCCAAAGAGTTTTGAACTTGACCTTTCCATAAATACTCTTTGATTCCTTCTGTTGTATCTTAAGCAGGAGTCCATATTTGACCTACTTAACATATTTCAGGCCAAAGAGTCTTTGAACTTGAACTTTCCTTAAATACTCATTGACTCCTTCTGTTGTATCTTAAGCAGGAGTCCATAGTTGATCCACTTAACATATGTAATTCTGGCCAAAGTCTTTTAAAGGGCTAACTTTCATAAGCCTTTGGTCCAAAGAGTCTTTGAACCTGAACTTTCCATAAATTCTCATTGACTTCTTTGATGTTTTTTTTTCAACCAGAGTGTGGTCAAAATTTTACCTGCTTGACATATTTTTGGCAAAACAGTCATTGAACTTTCCATACATATTCATTGACTCCTTCTGATGTTTCATCAGCCAGAAAGTAGGTCAAACCTAATTTGACCTGTCTTAACATATTTCTGGCCAAAGAGTCATTGAACTTGAACTTTCCAAAAATACTCATTGACTATATCTGATGTTTCATCAGCCAGACAGTGGTCCATATTTGACCTACTTAACATATTTCTGGCCAAAGAGTCATTGAACTTGAACTTTCCAAAAATACTCATTGACTCATTCTGATGTTTCATCAGCCAGACAGTGGTCCATATTTGAACTACTTAACATATTTCTGGCCAAAGAGTTTTTGAACTTTAACTTTCCATAACTACTTTTTGAGTCCTTCTGCTGTTTCATCAGCCAGACAGTGGTCCATATTTGACCTACTTAACATATTTCAGGCCAAAGAGTCTTTGAACTTGAACTTTCCTTAAATACTCATTGACTCCTTCTGTTGTATCTTAAGCAGGAGTCCATAGTTGATCCACTTAACATATGTCATTCTGGCCAAAGTCTTTTAAAGGGCTAACTTTCATAAGCCTTCAGTCCAAAGAGTCTTTGAACCTGAACTTTCCATAAATCCTCATTGACTCCTTTGATGTTTTTTTGAGCCAGAGAGTGGTCCAAATTTGACCTACTTAACATATTTCTGGCCAAAGAGTCTTTGAACTTGAACTTTCCAAAAATACTAATTAACTCCTTTGATGTTTTTTCAGCTAGACTCTGACCCATTTTTGACCTACTTAACAAATGTCTGTCCAAAGAGTCTTTGAACTTGAACTTTCCATAAATACTCATTAACTCCTTTGATGTTTCTTTTTCTCAGCCAGACAGTGGTCCATGTTTGAACTATTTAAAATATTTCTAACAAAAGAGTCTTTGAACTTGAACTTTCCAAAAACACTCATTAACTCCTTTGATGTTTTTTTTTCAGCCAGAGAGTGGTCAATATTTGACCTACTTGACATATTTCTTGCCAAATTCTTTTTAAAGGCTATAACTTACTAAGCAAACTGATAGACATCTTTTGATGTTACTTCAACCATAGATTAGAATATATTTGTCCTTATGAACACATTTCAAGATCTTTTCTGAACTCCTTTGATGTTTTTACAGCCAGACGTTGGCCCATATTTGACCTGCTTAACAAATGTCGGTCCAAAGTGTCTTTGACCTTGAACTTTCCATAAATACTCATTAACTCCTTTAATGTTTTTTTTCAGCCAGACAGTGGTCAATGTTTGACCTACTTCAAATATTTCTCTCCAAAGAGTCTTTGAACTTGAACTTTTCTATAAATACTCTTTGACTCCTTTTGTTGTATCTTAAGCAAGAGTCCAAATTTGACCTACTTAACATATGTCATTCTGGCCAAAGTCTTTTAAAGGGTTAACTTTCAAAAGCCTTCGGTCCAAAGAGTCTTTGAACCTGAACTTTCCTTAAATACTCATTAAATCCTTTGATGTTTTTTTTTCAGACAAACAGTGGTCCATATTTGACCTACTTAAAATATTTATTTCCAAAGAGTCTTGGAACTTGAACTTTCCATAGCTACTTATTGAGTCCTTCTGCTGTTTCATCAGCCAGACAGTGGTCCATATTTGACCTACTTAACATATTTCTCTCCAAAGAGTCTTTGAACTTGAACTTTCCATAACTACTTATTGAGTCCTTCTGCTGTTTCATCAACCAGACAGTGGTTAATATCTGACCTACTTAACATATTTCTGGCCAAAGAGTTTTTGAATTTTAACTTTCCATAACTACTCATTGAGTCCTTCTGCTGTTTCATCAGCCAGACAGTGGTCCATATTTGACCTACTTAACATATTTCTGGCCAAAGAGTCATTGAACTTGAACTTTCCATAAATTATCCTTGACTCCTTCTGTTTTATCTTAAGCAGGAGTCCATAGTTGACCCACTTAACATATGTCATTCTGGCCAAAGTCTTTTAAAGGGCTAACTTTCATAAGCCTTCGGTCCAAAGAGTCTTTAAACCTGAACTTTCCATAAATCCTCATTGACACCTTTGTTGTTATTTTGAGCCAGAGAGTGGTTAATATCTGACCTACTTAACATATTTCTGGCCAAAGAGTTTTTGAATTTTAACTTTCCATAACTACTCATTGAGTCCTTCTGCTGTTTCATCAGCCAGACAGTGGTCCATATTTGACCTACTTAACATATTTCTGGCCAAAGAGTCATTGAACTTGAACTTTCCATAAATAATCCTTGACTCCTTCTGTTTTATCTTAAGCAGGAGTCCATAGTTGACCCACTTAACATATGTCATTCTGGCCAAAGTCTTTTAAAGGGCTAACTTTCATAAGCCTTCGGTCCAAAGAGTCTTTAAACCTGAACTTTCCATAAATCCTCATTGACACCTTTGTTGTTATTTTGAGCCAGAGAGTGGTCAAAATTTGACCTACTTAACATATTTCTGGCCAAAGAGTCTTTGAACTTGAACATTCCAAAAATACTAATTAACTCCTTTGATGTTTTTTTCAGCTAGACTCTGGCCCATTTTTGACCTACTTAACAAATGTCTGTCCAAATAGTCTTTGAACTTGAACTTTCCATAAATACTCATTAACTCCTTTGATGTTTTTTTTTTCAGTCAGAGAGTGGTCAATATTTGACCTACTTGACATATTTCTTGCCAAATTCTTTTAAAAGGCTATAACTTACTAAGCAAACTCATAGACATCTTTTGATGTTACTTCAACCATAGATTAGACCATATTTGTCCTTATGAACACATTTCTAGATCATTTCTGAACTCCTTTGATGTTTTTACAGCCAGACGTTGGCCCATATTTGACCTGCTTAACAAATTTCTGTCCAAAGTGTCTTTGACCTTGAACTTTCCATAAATACTCATTAACTCCTTTGATGTTTTTTTTTCAGCCACACAGTGGTCAATGTTTGACCTACTTTAAATATTTCTGTCCAAAGAGTCTTTGAACTTGAACTTTTCTATAAATACTCTTTGACTCCTTTTGTTGTATCTTAAGCAGGAGTCCAAATTTGACCTACTTAACATATGTCATTCTGGCCAAAGTCTTTTAAAGGGTTAACTTTCAAAAGCCTTCGGTCCAAAGAGTCTTTGAACCTGAACTTTCCTTAAATACTCATTAACTCCTTTGATGTTTTTTTTTCAGACAAACAGTGGTCCATATTTGACCTACTTAAAATATTTATGTCCAAAGAGTCTTGGAACTTGAACTTTCCATAGCTACTTATTGAGTCCTTCTGCTGTTTCATCAGCCAGACAGTGGTCCATATTTGACCTACTTAACATATTTCTCTCCAAAGAGTCTTTGAACTTGAACTTTCCATAACTACTTATTGAGTCATTCTGCTGTTTCATCAGCCAGACAGTGGTTAATATCTGACCTACTTAACATATTTCTGGCCAAAGAGTTTTTGAACTTTAACTTTCCATAACTACTTATTGAGTCCTTCTGCTGTTTCATCAGCCAGACAGTGGTCCATATTTGACCTACTTTACATATTTCTGGCCAAAGAGTCTTTGAACTTGAACTTTCCATAAATACTCCTTGACTCCTTCTGTTGTATCTTGTATCAACTATGGACTCCTGCTTAGGAGTCCGTAGTTGACGCACTTAACATATGTCATTCTGGCCAAAGTCTTTTAAAGGGCTAACTTTCATAAGCCTTCGGTCCAAAGAGTCTTTGAACCTGAACTTTCCATAAATCCTCATTGACACCTTTGATGTTTTTTTGAGCCAAAGAGTGGTCAAAATTTGACCTGCTTAACATATTTATGGCCAAAGAGTCTTTGAACTTGAACTTTCCAAAAATACTAATTAACTCCTTTGATGTTTTTTTCAGCTAGACTCTGGCCCATTTTTGACCTACTTAACAAATGTCTGTCCAAAGAGTCTTTGAACTAGAACTTTCCATAAATTCTCATTAACTCCTTTAATGTTTTTTTTTTCAGCCAGAGAGTGGTCAATATTTGACCTACTTGACATATTTCTTGCCAAAATCATTTAAAAGGCTATAACTTACTAAGCAAACTCATAGACATCTTTTGATGTTACTTCAACCATAGATTAGACCATATTTGTCCTTTTGAACACATTTCTATATCATATCTGAACTCCTTTGATGTTTTTACAGCCAGACGTTGGCCCATATTTGACCTGCTTAACAAATTTCTGTCCAAAGTTTCTTTGACCTTGAACTTTCCATAAATACTCATTAACTCATTTAATGTTTTTTTTCAGCCAGACAGTGGTCAATGTTTGACCTACTTCAAATATTTCTGTCCAAAGAGTCTTTGAACTTGAACTTTTCTATAAATACTCTTTGACTCCTTTTGTTGTATCTTAAGCAGGAGTCCAAATTTGACCTACTTAACATATGTCATTCTGGCCAAAGTCTTTTAAAGGGTTAACTTTCAAAAGCCTTCGGTCCAAAGAGTCTTTGAACCTGAACTTTCCTTAAATACTCATTAACTCCTTTGATGTTTTTTTTTTCAGACAAACAGTGGTCCATATTTGACCTACTTAAAATATTTATGTCCAAAGAGTCTTGGAACTTGAACTTTCCATAGCTACTTATTGAGTCCTTCTGCTGTTTCATCAGCCAGACAGTGGTCCATATTTGACCTACTTAACATATTTCTCTCCAAAGAGTCTTTGAACTTGAACTTTCCATAACTACTTATTGAGTCCTTCTGCTGTTTCATCAGCCAGACAGTGGTCCATATTTGACCTACTTAACATATTTCAGGCCAAAGAGTCTTTGAACTTGAACTTTCCTTAAATACTCATTGACTCCTTCTGTTGTATCTTAAGCAGGAGTCCATAGTTGATCCACTTAACATATGTCATTCTGGCCAAAGTCTTTTAAAGGGCTAACTTTCATAAGCCTTCAGTCCAAAGAGTCTTTGAACCTGAACTTTCCATAAATCCTCATTGACTCCTTTGATGTTTTTTTGAGCCAGAGAGTGGTCCAAATTTGACCTACTTAACATATTTCTGGCCAAAGAGTCTTTGAACTTGAACTTTCCAAAAATACTAATTAACTCCTTTGATGTTTTTTCAGCTAGACTCTGACCCATTTTTGACCTACTTAACAAATGTCTGTCCAAAGAGTCTTTGAACTTGAACTTTCCATAAATACTCATTAACTCCTTTGATGTTTCTTTTTCTCAGCCAGACAGTGGTCCATGTTTGAACTATTTAAAATATTTCTAACAAAAGAGTCTTTGAACTTGAACTTTCCAAAAACACTCATTAACTCCTTTGATGTTTTTTTTTCAGCCAGAGAGTGGTCAATATTTGACCTACTTGACATATTTCTTGCCAAATTCTTTTTAAAGGCTATAACTTACTAAGCAAACTGATAGACATCTTTTGATGTTACTTCAACCATAGATTAGACTATATTTGTCCTTATGAACACATTTCAAGATCTTTTCTGAACTCCTTTGATGTTTTTACAGCCAGACGTTGGCCCATATTTGACCTGCTTAACAAATGTCGGTCCAAAGTGTCTTTGACCTTGAACTTTCCATAAATACTCATTAACTCCTTTAATGTTTTTTTTTCAGCCAGACAGTGGTCAATGTTTGACCTACTTCAAATATTTCTCTCCAAAGAGTCTTTGAACTTGAACTTTTCTATAAATACTCTTTGACTCCTTTTGTTGTATCTTAAGCAAGAGTCCAAATTTGACCTACTTAACATATGTCATTCTGGCCAAAGTCTTTTAAAGGGTTAACTTTCAAAAGCCTTCGGTCCAAAGAGTCTTTGAACCTGAACTTTCCTTAAATACTCATTAAATCCTTTGATGTTTTTTTTTTCAGACAAACAGTGGTCCATATTTGACCTACTTAAAATATTTATTTCCAAAGAGTCTTGGAACTTGAACTTTCCATAGCTACTTATTGAGTCCTTCTGCTGTTTCATCAGCCAGACAGTGGTCCATATTTGACCTACTTAACATATTTCTCTCCAAAGAGTCTTTGAACTTGAACTTTCCATAACTACTTATTGAGTCCTTCTGCTGTTTCATCAACCAGACAGTGGTTAATATCTGACCTACTTAACATATTTCTGGCCAAAGAGTTTTTGAATTTTAACTTTCCATAACTACTCATTGAGTCCTTCTGCTGTTTCATCAGCCAGACAGTGGTCCATATTTGACCTACTTAACATATTTCTGGCCAAAGAGTCATTGAACTTGAACTTTCCATAAATTATCCTTGACTCCTTCTGTTTTATCTTAAGCAGGAGTCCATAGTTGACCCACTTAACATATGTCATTCTGGCCAAAGTCTTTTAAAGGGCTAACTTTCATAAGCCTTCGGTCCAAAGAGTCTTTAAACCTGAACTTTCCATAAATCCTCATTGACACCTTTGTTGTTATTTTGAGCCAGAGAGTGGTTAATATCTGACCTACTTAACATATTTCTGGCCAAAGAGTTTTTGAATTTTAACTTTCCATAACTACTCATTGAGTCCTTCTGCTGTTTCATCAGCCAGACAGTGGTCCATATTTGACCTACTTAACATATTTCTGGCCAAAGAGTCATTGAACTTGAACTTTCCATAAATAATCCTTGACTCCTTCTGTTTTATTTTAAGCAGGAGTCCATAGTTGACCCACTTAACATATGTCATTCTGGCCAAAGTCTTTTAAAGGGCTAACTTTCAAAAGCCTTCGGTCCAAAGAGTCTTTGAACCTGATCTTTCTTTAAATACTTATTAACTGATTTTTTTTTCAGACAAACAGTGGTCCATATTTGACCTACTTAAAACATTTATATCCAAAGAGTCTTGGAACTTGAACTTTCCATAGCTACTTATTGAGACCTTCTGCTGTTTCATAAGCCAGACAGTGGTCCATATTTGACCTACTTAACATTTCTGTCCAAAGAGTCTTTGAACTTGAACTTTCCATAAATACTCATAGAGTCCTTCTCCTGTTTTGAGTCCTTCTGTGAACTACTTATTGATTCCTTCTGCTGCTGTTTCATGAGCAATCAACCTCAATCTCTTTTCATACTCATTCACTCCTGTCCATATTTGACCCACTTAACATATTTTTTTCAAAGAGTCTTTGAAATTGAACTTTTCATAAATACCCATTCACTCCTTTGATGTTTTTTTCAGCCAGACAGTGGTCCATATTTGACCTACTTAAAAATTTCTGTCAAAAGAGTCTTTGAACTTGAACTTTCCAAAAAACACTTATTGACCCAATCTGATGTTTCATCTGACAGACAGTGGTCCATATTTGACCTACTTAACATGTTTCCGGCCAAAGAGTCTTTGAACTTGAACTTTCCATAATACTCATTGAGTCCTTCTGATGTTTCTTAAGCAGGAGAGTCCATATTTAACCTTAACATATTTCTGGCCATGGATTACTGTCTGTCAGATGAAACATCAGCTTGAGTCAATGAGTGATTTTGGAAAGTTCAAGTTCAAAGACTCTTTGGACAGAAATATTTTAAGTAGGTCAAATATGGACCCCTATCTATAGTTTATTTAACATCAGGAGTCTATAAGTTTCTATTGTTTGATATCTTTTGACGATTCTTTGACTGGAAATGAGTTCAGTCGGTCAATATGGAAATTCTATGTGGCTTAGGAAGCATCAGAAGGAGTCTATATGTATAGAAAGTTCAAGATCAAGGACTCTTGGGCCACTAGAGTAACCCTACACTATCTAACCCTACCCCAGACATAAACCTAAAGTTCAAGATCAAGGAATCTTTGGCCAGAAATATGTTTAGTCAGCCCGTTCTCATCCCAAAATGTCATCTAACTGACGCTTTTGACCATAAGTCAACATCCGACGTTTTAGGGCACCCTTTAACGTCAGTTAGATGACACTATCTTAACCCTACCCCAGACATAAACCTACCCACGTCATCTAGCTCACGCTAAAGGTAAAGCTTCAGTTAGATGGCATCATTTGGACTTTTCTTTGGCTTAGCATGCATCGTAATTTAATTTTCAAGAACTCTGTCCAGAAAAAATTTCGGTAAAATAAGAACTCTTGTATGGCTAAAGTAACTTTAGGAAGATTCATTGAGAAAGTTTTGAAAGTTCAAGATCTGGTCCTCGTTCGGCATATGTCTGGCTAAAATAACATCATAACAAGTGGACTGAATAACATAACGTTGTGCATTAAATAATAACAAAAGATATTTACAGTGCAATGCATGAAATAACCAACTCGATGAGCATTGGAAGAGATGGCCTTTTAAACAGTTGAATTGCATTGCAAGAACGAACTGACTTCTGTGCAATGAAAACAACAAACATGTGCTTTTCGTATTGCAATTTCATACTAATCTTTTCCTTTTTTATATTGGACAATTGATAAATAGTCGTTCTATTATAATGTACGCAATAACGAACATGTATTCCTATGTGCAATGAAAAGACATAACATATGGTTTCCCGTGCATTTCCAATCTACAACTAATTCATTTGTTCACTGACGAGAAAACATCAAATGAGCGGTCAGTTTACAATGCTTAAAATTACTAGCCCATTCCATTGTTCAAATAACACTTGTGCATTCGCCTACAACTAACTATACTACCACTAACTTATTCAGAAATAACTGAAGGGAAATCATTGCATTTAGATGTTGCATTCGTGTGATAAAGAGAAATCGTTGCATTAGCTGTTGCTTTACAATGCATGCAATAACTAACTCATTACATTTGCATAGAAAAGATAGTTAACATTGCAAGAAATAAATAAATTATATGCAATGAAAAACAGATAACGTGCTTTTCGCATTGCAATTGGTACACTAAACTAGTCGTTTTTATATTGAAGGGAAATAATTGCAATAGCAATTCTACTACAATGCATGCAATACCTATCGCGTTCCTTTGTGCAACGAGGAGATGCATATGCTTTTTGGATTTATTGCAAACGATAAAACGTTGTGCATTAAAAAATAACAATTCTAAAACTTGTGCTTTTTCATGCTTTTTCCACAGAACAACTAACTAATTCAGTTGTGTAACTGGAGACATCATTGCCTTTAGATTTAGCATTTGTGTGATGAAGATAAATCGTTGCATTAGCTGTTGCTTTACAATGCAATAACTCATTCCAATCTGCATAGAGCAGATACATTGAGATAGATTAACTCTATACATTAGATAGAGTACACATTGCAAGACAGAACTAACTTCTGTGCAATGAAAACCAATAAGATGCTTTTCCCATTGCATTATATATTGTGCTTTCGCATTGCAATTGCACACTAAACTAGTCCTTTTTATATTGAAGGGAAATTATTGCAATAGCCAATCTACTAAAATGCACGCTAGAAATACAGCAAAATCATTGCATTTAGAAGTTAAATTCGTGTGGTAAAGAGAAATCGTTGCATTAGAAGTTGCTTTACAATGCAATTACTCATTCCGATGTGCATAGAGCAGATAGTTGCATTGCAAGAAAAAACTAGCTTCTGTGCAATGAAAACAGTGCTTTTCCCATTGCATTATATATTGTGCTTTCGCATCGCACACTAAACTAGTCCTTTTTATATTGAAGGGAAATTATTGCAATAGCCATTCTACTAATGCACGCTAGAACTAAATACTACCACAAACATGTTCAGAAATAACTGAAGCGAAATCATTGCATTTAGAAGTTCATTGCATTCGTGTGATAATCATTGCATTCGTGTGATAAAGAAAAAGCGTTGCATTAGCTGTTGCTTTACAATGCAATAACTCATTCCGATGTGCATAGAGCTAATAGATGCATTGCAAGAAAGAACTAACTTCTGTGCAATGAAAACAGATAACGTGCTTTTCCATTTGCATTATATATAGTGCTTTTCCATTGCAATTGCACACTAAACTAGTCCTTTTTATGTTGAAGGGAAATTATTGCAATAGCCATTCTACTATAATGCACGCTAGAACTACATACTACCACTAACTTGTTCAGAAATAACTGAAGCGAAATCATTGCATTTAGATGTTGCATTCGTGTGATAAAGAGAAATCGTTGCATTAGCTGTTGCTTTACAATGCAATAACTCATTCCGATGTGCATAGAGCAGATAGTTGCATTGCAAGAAAGAACTAACTTCTGTGCAATGAAAACAGATAACGTGCTTTTCCCATTGCATTATATATTGTGCTTTTGCATTGCAATTGCACACTAAACTAGTCCTTATTATGTTGAAGGGGAATTATTGCAATAGCCATTCTACTATAATGCACGCTAGAACTACATACTACCACTAACTTGTTCAGAAATAACTGAAGGGATATCATTGCATTTAGATGTTGCATTCGTGTGATAAAGAGAAATCGTTATATTAGCTGTTGCTTTACAAAGCAATAACTCATTCCAATGTGCATCGAGCAGAGATTTGCATTGCAAGAAATAACTAACTTCTGTGCAATGAAAACAGATAACGTGCTTTTCGCATTGCATTTCATGTTGTGCTGATGTATGCAATAGCCATTCTACTATAATGCACGCAATAACTAACATTTTCTTCTGTGCAATGAAAAGAAATAAAAGAAGTGCTTAACCGTGCATTTCCAATCTACAAGTAAACTGTGCACAGACGAGAAAACATCATGAGCTGTCGCTTTACAATGCAATAACTTATTCTGATGTGCATGGAGCAGATATTTGCATGGTAAGGAAGAACTAACTTCTGTGTAATGAAAACAGATAACCTGCTTTTCCTATTGCATTGTATAGTGCAAAAAGCTAGTGCAATATTTTCCTTTTTTTAGACAACTGAAAAGTTAGTTGCATTATGCAATGCAGAGCAGTTGCTCATGTTATCTTTTCTTTGCACAAATGATACACAACACACACTGAAGTTGTTTATGTTAAGGTGAGATCGTGTGCGCAATCTAATGCAACCACGACTGTGATTTATTTTATTGCAAAAGGCTAATGCATTTTATTTAGACTGATTTCTCTAAATAAGTTAGTTGTACTATACAACGCAAAGCAAACGCACATATGGGACCTACTTAACATATTTCTGTTCAAAGAGTTTTTGAACTTGAACTTTCCAAGATTACTCATTGACTCGTTCTGATGTTTCATCAGCCAGACAGTAGTCCATATTTGACTTACTTAACACATTTCTCTCCAAAGAGTCTTTGAACTTGATCTTTCCATAACTACTTATTGAGTCCTTCTGCTGTTTCATCAGCCAGACAGTGGTCCATATTTAACTTACTTAAAATATTTCTTCCAAAGAGTCTTTGAACTTGAACTTTCTATAACTACATGTTGAGTCCTTCTGCTGTTTCATCAGCCAGCCATTGGTCCATATTTGACCTACTTAACATATTTCTGTCCAAAGAGTCTTAGAACTTGAACTTTCCAAAACTACTTATTGAGTCCTTCTGCTGTTTTATCAGCCAGACAGTGGTCCATATTTGACATACATAACATATTTCTCTCCAGAGTCTTTGAAATTGAACTTTCCATAAATACTCATTGTGTTCCTTTAATGTTTCTTGAGGCCGACAGTGGTCAATATTTGACCTACTTAACATGTTTCTGGCCAAAGAGTATTTGAACTTTCCATAAATACTCTTTGACTCCTTCTGTTGTATCTTAAGCAGGAGTCCATATTTGATCTACTTAACATATGTCATTCTTGCCAAAGCCTTTTAAAGGGCTAACTTTCATAAGCCTTCGATCCAAAGAGTCTTTGAACTTGAACTTTCCATAAATCCTCATTGACTACTTTGATGTTTTTTTCAGCCAGAGTGTGGTAAAAATTTGACCTAATTAACATATTTCTGGCCAAAAGAGTCATTGATCTTGAACTTTCCAAAAATACTCATTGACTCATTCTGATGTTTCATCAGCCAGACAGTGGTCCATATTTGACCTACTTAACATATTTCTCTCCAAAGAGTCTTTGAACTTGAACTTTCCATAAATACTCATTGTGTCCCTCTGATGTTTCTTGAGCCTGACAGTGGTCAATATTTGACCTGCTTAACATGTTTCTGGCCAAAGAGTCTTTGAACTTGAACTTTCCATAACTACTTATTGAGTCCTTCTGCTGTTTCATCGGCCAGACAGTGGTCCATATTTGACCTACTTAACATATGTCATTCTGGTCAAAGTCTTTTAAAGGGCTAACTTACATAAGCCTTTGGTCCAAAGAGTCTTTGAACTCTGAACTCTCCATAAATCCTCATTGACTCCTTTGATGTTTTTTTCAGCCAGAGATTGGTCAATAGTTGACCTACTTGACATATTTCTTGCCAAATTCTTTTAAAAGGCTAACTTACTATGCAAACTCATAGACATCTATTGATGGTACTTCAACCATTGATTAGACAATATTTGACCTTATGAACACATGTATAGATGTTTTCTGAACTTCTTCTGATGTTTCATCAGCCAGACAGTGGTCCGTGATTGACCTCCTTTTACATGTTTCTGGCAAAAGAGTCTTTGAATTTGAACTTTTCATAAATAATTTATTAACTCCTTTGATGTTTTTCCAGCCAGACATTGGCCCATATTTGACCTACTTAACAAATTTCTGTCCAAAGTATCTTTGACCCTGAACTTTCCATAAATACTCATTAACTCCTTTGATGTTTTTTTTTCAGCCAGACAGTAGTCAATGTTTGACCTACTTAAAATATTTCTGTCCAAAGAGTCTTTGAACGTGAGCTTTTCTATAAATACTCTTTGACTCCTTTTGTTGTAACTTAAGCAGGAGTCTAAATTTGACCTACTTAACATATGTCATTCTGGCCAAAGTCTTTTAAAGGGCTAACTTTCATAAGCCTTCGGTCCAAAGAGTCTTTGAACCTGAACTTTCCATAAATCCTCATTGACTACTTTGATGTTTTTTTCAGCCAGAGTGTGGTAAAAATTTGACCTAATTAACATATTTCTGGCCAAAAGAGTCATTGATCTTGAACTTTCCAAAAATACTCATTGACTCATTCTGATGTTTCATCAGCCAAACAGTGGTCCATATTTGACCTACTTAACATATTTCTCTCCAAAGAGTCTTTGAACTTGAACTTTCCATAACTACTCTATTGAGTCCTTCTGCTGTTTCTTGAGCCAGACAGTGAGTCTATATTTGACCTACTTAACATATTTCTGGCCAAAGAGTTTTGAACTTGACCTTTCCATAAATACTCTTTGACTCCTTCTGTTGTATCTTTAAGCAGGAGTCCATATTTGACCTACTTAACATATGTAATTCTTGCCAAAGTCTTTTAAAGGGCTAACTTTCATAATCCTTCGGTCCAAAGAGTCTTTGAAGTAGGTCAAACCTAATTTGACTGTCTTAACATATTTCTGGCCAAAGAGTCATTGAACTTGAACTTTCCAAAAATACTCATTGACTATATCTGATGTTTCATCAGCCAGACAGTGGTCCATATTTGACCTACTTAACATATTTCTGGCCAAAGAGTCATTGAACTTGAAATTTCCAAAAATACTCATTGACTCATTCTGATGTTTCATCAGCCAGACAGTGGTCCACATTTGAACTACTTAACATATTTCTGGCCAAAGAGTTTTTGAACTTTAACTTTCCTTGACTACTTTTTGAGTCCTTCTGCTGTTTCATCAGCCAGACAGTGGTCCATATTTGACCTACTTAACATATTTCAGGCCAAAGAGTCTTTGAACTTGAACTTTCCTTAAATACTCATTGACTCCTTCTGTTGTATCTTAAGCAGGAGTCCATAGTTGATCCACTTAACATATGTAATTCTGGCCAAAGTCTTTTAAAGGGCTAACTTTCATAAGCCTTCGGTCCAAAGAGTCTCTGAACCAGAACTTTCCA
>JAQIUQ010006206.1:0-62653 GCA_030378365.1 Hybognathus amarus
AATGTAACCACGACTGTGATTTATTTTATTGCAAAAGGCTAATGCATTTTATTTAGACTGATTTCTCTAAATAAGTTAGTTGTACTATACAACGCAAAGCAAACGCACATATGGGACCTACTTAACATATTTCTGTTCAAAGAGTATTTGAACTTGAACTTTCCAAGATTACTCATTGACTCGTTCTGATGTTTCATCAGCCAGACAGTAGTCCATATTTGACCTACTTAACATATTTCTCTCCAAAGAGTCTTTGAACTTGATCTTTCCATGACTACTTATTGAGTCCGTCTGCTGTTTCATCAGCCAGACAGTGGTCCATATTTAACTTACTTAAAATATTTCTTCCAAAGAGTCTTTGAACTTGAACTTTCTATAACTACATGTTGAGTCCTTCTGCTGTTTCATCAGCCAGGCATTGGTCCATATTTGACCTACTTAACATATTTCTGTCCAAAGAGTCTTAGAACTTGAACTTTCCAAAACTACTTATTGAGTCCTTCTGCTGTTTTATCAGCCAGACAGTGGTCCATATTTGACATACATAACATATTTCTCTCCAGAGTCTTTGAAATTGAACTTTCCATAAATACTCATTGTGTTCCTTTAATGTTTCTTGAGGCCGACAGTGGTCAATATTTGACCTACTTAACATGTTTCTGGCCAAAGAGTATTTGAACTTTCCATAAATACTCTTTGACTCCTTCTGTTGTATTTTAAGCAGGAGAGTCCATATTTGATCTACTTAACATATCTCATTCTGGCAAAAGTCTTTTAAAGGACTAACTTTCATAAGCCTTCGATCCAAAGAGTCTTTGAACTTGAACTTTCCATAACTACTTATTAAGTCCTTCTGCTGTTTCATCGGCCAGACAGTGTTCCATATTTGACCTACTTAACATATGTCATTCTGGTCAAAGTCTTTTAAAGGGCTAACTTACATAAGCCTCTGGTCCAAAGAGTCTTTGAACTCTGAACTCTCCATAAATCCTCATTGACTCCTTTGATGTTTTTTTTCAGCCAGAGATTGGTCAATAGTTGACCTACTTGACATATTTCTTGCCAAATTCTTTTAAAAGGCTAACTTACTATGCAAACTCATAGACATCTATTGATGGTACTTCAACCATTGATTAGACAATATTTGACCTTATGAACACATGTATAGATGTTTTCTGAACTTCTTCTGATGTTTCATCAGCCAGACAGTGGTCCATGATTGACCTCCTTTTACATGTTTCTGGCAAAAGAGTCTTTGAATTTGAACTTTTCATAAATAATTTATTAACTCCTTTGATGTTTTTCCAGCCAGACGTTGGCCCATATTTGACCTACTTAACAAATTTCTGTCCAAAGTATCTTTGACCCTGAACTTTCCATAAATACTCATTAACTCCTTTGATGTTTTTTTTTCAGCCAGACAGTAGTCAATGTTTGACCTACTTAAAATATTTCTGTCCGAAGAGTCTTTGAACGTGAACTTTTCTATAAATAGACTTTCTATACTTTGACTCCTTTTGATGTAACTTAAGCATGAGTCTAAATTTGACCTACTTAACATATGTCATTCTGGCCAAAGTCTTTTAAAGGGCTAACTTTCAAAAGCCTTCGGTCCAAAGAGTCTTTGAACCTGAACTTTCCTTAAATCCTCATTGACTCCTTTGATGTTTTCTTTTTTCAGCCAGTGAGTGGTCAAAATTTGACCTACTTAACATATTTCTGGCCAAAGAGTCTTTGAACTTGAACTTTCCATAAATACTCTTTGACTCCTTCTGTTGTCTCTTAAGCAGGAGTCTATATTTGACCGACTTAACAAATTTCTGGCCAAAGAGTTTTGAACTTGACCTTTTCATAAATACTCTTTGACTCCTTCTTTTGTATCTTAAGCAGGGGTCCATATTTGACCTACTTAACATACGTCATTCTTTCCAAAGTCTTTTAAAGGGCTAACTTTCATAAGCCTTCGGTCCAAAGAGTCTTTGAACCAGAACTTTCCATAAATCCTCATTGACTACTTTGATGTTTTTTTCAGCCAGAGTGTGGTAAAAACCTAATGACCTAATTAACATATTTCTGGCCAAAAGAGTCATTGATCTTGAACTTTCCAAAAATACTCATTGACTCATTCTGATGTTTCATCAGCCAAACAGTGGTCCATATTTGACCTACTTAACATATTTCTCTCCAAAGAGTCTTTGAACTTGAACTTTCCATAAATACTCATTGTGTCCCTTGATGTTTCTTGAGCCCGACAATGGTCAATATTTGACCTGCTTAACATGTTTCTGGCCAAAGAGTCTTTGAACTTGAACTTTCCATAACTACTTATTGAGTCCTTCTGCTGTTTCATCGGCCAGACAGTGGTCCATATTTGATCTACTTAACATATTTCTGGCCAAAGAGTTTTGAACTTGACCTTTCCATAAATACTCTTTGACTCCTTCTGTTGTATCTTAAGCAGGAGTCCATATTTGACCTACTTAACATATGTAATTCTGGCCAAAGTCTTTTAAAGGGCTAACTTTCATAAGCCTTTGGTCCAAAGAGTCTTTGAACCTGAACTTTCCATAAATTCTCATTGACTTCTTTGATGTTTTTTTTCAACCAGAGTGTGGTCAAAATTTTACCTGCTTGACATATTTTTGGCAAAACAGTCATTGAACTTTCCATACATATTCATTGACTCCTTCTGATGTTTCATCAGCCAGAAAGTAGGTCAAACCTAATTTGACCTACTTAACATATTTCTGGCCAAAGAGTCACTGAACTTGAACTTTCCAAAAATACTCATTGACTATATCTGATGTTTCATCAGGCAGACAGTGGTCCATATTTGACCTACTTAACATATTTCTGGCCAAAGAGTCATTGAACTTGAAATTTCCAAAAATACTCATTGACTCATTCTGATGTTTCATCAGCCAGACAGTGGTCCACATTTGAACTACTTAACATATTTCTAGCCAAAGAGTTTTTGAACTTTAACTTTCCTTGACTACTTTTTGAGTCCTTCTGCTGTTTCATCAGCCAGACAGTGGTCCATATTTGACCTACTTAACATATTTCAGGCCAAAGAGTCTTTGAACTTGAACTTTCCTTAAATACTCATTGACTCCTTCTGTTGTATCTTAAGCAGGAGTCCATAGTTGATCCACTTAACATATGTAATTCTGGCCAAAGTCTTTTAAAGGGCTAACTTTCATAAGCCTTTGGTCCAAAGAGTCTTTGAACCTGAACTTTCCATAAATTCTCATTGACTTCTTTGATGTTTTTTTTCAACCAGAGTGTGGTCAAAATTTTACCTGCTTGACATATTTTTGGCAAAACAGTCATTGAACTTTCCATACATATTCATTGACTCCTTCTGATGTTTCATCAGCCAGAAAGTAGGTCAAACCTAATTTGACCTACTTAACATATTTCTGGCCAAAGAGTCATTGAACTTGAACTTTCCAAAAATACTCATTGACTATATCTGATGTTTCATCAGGCAGACAGTGGTCCATATTTGACCTACTTAACATATTTCTGGCCAAAGAGTCATTGAACTTGAAATTTCCAAAAATACTCATTGACTCATTCTGATGTTTCATCAGCCAGACAGTGGTCCACATTTGAACTACTTAACATATTTCTGGCCAAAGAGTTTTTGAACTTTAACTTTCCTTGACTACTTTTTGAGTCCTTCTGCTGTTTCATCAGCCAGACAGTGGTCCATATTTGACCTACTTAACATATTTCAGGCCAAAGAGTCTTTGAACTTGAACTTTCCTTAAATACTCATTGACTCCTTCTGTTGTATCTTAAGCAGGAGTCCATAGTTGATCCACTTAACATATGTAATTCTGGCCAAACTCTTTTAAAGGGCTAACTTTCATAAGCCTTTGGTCCAAAGAGTCTTTGAACCTGAACTTTCCATAAATTCTCATTGACTTCTTTGATGTTTTTTTCAACCAGAGTGTGGTCAAAATTTTACCTGCTTGACATATTTTTGGCAAAACAGTCATTGAACTTTCCATACATATTCATTGACTCCTTCTGATGTTTCATCAGCCAGAAAGTAGGTCAAACCTAATTTGACCTACTTAACATATTTCTGGCCAAAGAGTCATTGAACTTGAACTTTCCAAAAATACTCATTGACTCCTTCTGTTGTATCTTAAGCAGGAGTCCATAGTTGATCCACTTAACATATGTATTTCTGGCCAAAGTCTTTTAAAGGGCTAACTTTCATAAGCCTTCAGTTCCAAAGAGTCTTTGAACCAGAACTTTCCATAAATCCTCATTGACTACTTTGATGTTTTTTCAGCCAGAGTGTGGTAAAAATTTGACCTAATTAACATATTTCTGGCCAAAAGAGTCATTGATCTTGAACTTTCCAAAAATACTCATTGACTCATTCTGATGTTTCATCAGCCAAACAGTGGTCCATATTTGACCTACTTAACATATTTCTCTCCAAAGAGTCTTTGAACTTGAACTTTCCATAACTACTTATTGAGTCCTTTTGCTGTTTCATCGGCCAGACAGTGGTCCATATTTGACCTACTTAACATATTTCTGGCCAAAGAGTCTTTGAACTTGAACTTTCCTTAAATACTCATTTGACTCCTTCTGTTGTATCTTAAGCAGGAGTCCATATTTGATCCACTTAACATATGTAATTCTGGCCAAAGTCTTTTAAAGGGCTAACTTTCATAAGCCTTTGGTCCAAAGAGTCTTTGAACCTGAACTTTCCATAAATTCTCATTGACTTCTTTGATGTTTTTTTTTCAACCAGAGTGTGGTCAAAATTTTACCTGCTTGACATATTTTTGGCAAAACAGTCATTGAACTTTCCATACATATTCATTGACTCCTTCTGATGTTTCATCAGCCAGAAAGTAGGTCAAACCTAATTTGACCTATCTTAACATATTTCTGGCCAAAGAGTCATTGAACTTGAACTTTCCAAAAATACTCATTGACTATATCTGATGTTTCATCAGCCAGACAGTGGTCCATATTTGACCTACTTAACATATTTCTGGCCAAAGAGTCATTGAACTTGAACTTTCCAAAAATACTCATTGACTCATTCTGATGTTTCATCAGCCAGACAGTGGTCCATATTTGAACTACTTAACATATTTCTGGCCAAAGAGTTTTTGAACTTTAACTTTCCATAACTACTTTTTGAGTCCTTCTGCTGTTTCATCAGCCAGACAGTGGTCCATATTTGACCTACTTAACAAATGTCTGTCCAAAGAGTCTTTGAACTTGAACTTTCCATAAATACTCATTAACTCCTTTGATGTTTTTTTTTCTCAGCCAGACAGTGGTCCATGTTTGAACTATTTAAAATATTTCTAACAAAAGAGTCTTTGAACTTGAACTTTCCAAAAACACTCATTAACTCCTTTGATGTTTTTTTTTCAGCCAGAGAGTGGTCAATATTTGACCTACTTGACATATTTCTTGCCAAATTCTTTTTAAAGGCTATAACTTACTAAGCAAACTGATAGACATCTTTTGATGTTACTTCAACCATAGATTAGAATATATTTGTCCTTATGAACACATTTCAAGATCTTTTCTGAACTCCTTTGATGTTTTTACAGCCAGACGTTGGCCCATATTTGACCTGCTTAACAAATGTCGGTCCAAAGTGTCTTTGACCTTGAACTTTCCATAAATACTCATTAACTCCTTTAATGTTTTTTTTCAGCCAGACAGTGGTCAATGTTTGACCTACTTCAAATATTTCTCTCCAAAGAGTCTTTGAACTTGAACTTTTCTATAAATACTCTTTGACTCCTTTTGTTGTATCTTAAGCAAGAGTCCAAATTTGACCTACTTAACATATGTCATTCTGGCCAAAGTCTTTTAAAGGGTTAACTTTCAAAAGCCTTCGGTCCAAAGAGTCTTTGAACCTGAACTTTCCTTAAATACTCATTAAATCCTTTGATGTTTTTTTTTTCAGACAAACAGTGGTCCATATTTGACCTACTTAAAATATTTATTTCCAAAGAGTCTTGGAACTTGAACTTTCCATAGCTACTTATTGAGTCCTTCTGCTGTTTCATCAGCCAGACAGTGGTCCATATTTGACCTACTTAACATATTTCTCTCCAAAGAGTCTTTGAACTTGAACTTTCCATAACTACTTATTGAGTCCTTCTGCTGTTTCATCAACCAGACAGTGGTTAATATCTGACCTACTTAACATATTTCTGGCCAAAGAGTTTTTGAATTTTAACTTTCCATAACTACTCATTGAGTCCTTCTGCTGTTTCATCAGCCAGACAGTGGTCCATATTTGACCTACTTAACATATTTCTGGCCAAAGAGTCATTGAACTTGAACTTTCCATAAATTATCCTTGACTCCTTCTGTTTTATCTTAAGCAGGAGTCCATAGTTGACCCACTTAACATATGTCATTCTGGCCAAAGTCTTTTAAAGGGCTAACTTTCATAAGCCTTCGGTCCAAAGAGTCTTTAAACTTGAACTTTCCATAAATCCTCATTGACACCTTTGTTGTTATTTTGAGCCAGAGAGTGGTTAATATCTGACCTACTTAACATATTTCTGGCCAAAGAGTTTTTGAATTTTAACTTTCCATAACTACTCATTGAGTCCTTCTGCTGTTTCATCAGCCAGACAGTGGTCCATATTTGACCTACTTAACATATGTCATTCTGGTCAAAGTCTTTAAAAGGGCTAACTTTACATAAGCCTTTGGTCCAAAGAGTCTTTGAACCTTAACTCTCCATAAATCCTCATTGACTCCTTTGATGTTTTTTTCAGCCAGAGATTGGTGAATAGTTGACCTACTTGACATATTTCTTGCCAAATTCTTTTAAAAGGCTAACTTACTATGCAAACTCATAGACATCTATTGATGGTACTTCAACCACTGATTAGACAATATTTGACCTTATGAACACATGTATAGATGTTTTCTGAACTTCTTCTGATGTTTCATCAGCCAGACAGTGGTCCATGATTGACCTCCTTTTACATGTTTCTGGCAAAAGAGTCTTTGAATTTGAACTTTTCATAAATAATTCATTAACTCCTTTGATGTTTTTCCAGCCAGACGTTGGCCCATATTTGACCTATTTAACAAATTTCTGTCCAAAGTATCTTTGACCCTGAACTTTCCATAAATACTCATTAACTCCTTTGATGTTTTTTTTTTCAGCCAGACAGTAGTCAATGATTGACCTACTTAAAATATTTCTGTCCAAAGAGTCTTTGAACGTGAACTTTTCTATAAATACTCTTTGACTCCTTTTGTTGTAACTTAAGCAGGAGTCTAAATTTGACCTACTTAACATAGTCATTCTGGCCAAAGTCTTTTAAAGGGCTAACTTTCAAAAGCCTTCGGTCCAAAGAGTCTTTGAACCTGAACTTTCCTTAAATCCTCATTGACTCCTTTGATGTTTTCTTTTTCAGCCAGTGAGTGGTCAAAATTTGACCTACTTAACATATTTCTGGCCAAAGAGTCTTTGAACTTGAACTTTCCATAAATACTCTTTTGACTCCTTCTGATGTATCTTAAGCAGGAGTCGATATTTGACCGACTTAACAAATTTCTGGCCAAAGAGTTTTGAACTTGACCTTTCCATAAATACTCTTTGACTCCTTCTGTTGTATCTTAAGCAGGAGTCCATATTTGACCTACTTAACATACGTCATTCTTTCCAAAGTCTTTTAAAGGGCTAACTTTCATAAGCCTTCGGTCCAAAGAGTCTTTGAACCAGAACTTTCCATAAATCCTCATTGACTACTTTGATGTTTTTTTCAGCCAGAGTGTGGTAAAAACTTAATGACCTAATTAACATATTTCTGGCCAAAAGAGTCATTGATCTTGAACTTTCCAAAAATACTCATTGACTCATTCTGATGTTTCATCAGCCAAACAGTGGTCCATATTTGACCTACTTAACATATTTCTCTCCAAAGAGTCTTTGAACTTGAACTTTCCATAAATACTCATTGTGTCCCTCTGATGTTTCTTGAGCCCGACAATGGTCAATATTTGACCTGCTTAACATGTTTCTGGCCAAAGAGTCTTTGAACTTGAACTTTCCATAACTACTTATTGAGTCCTTCTGCTGTTTCATCGGCCAGACAGTGGTCCATATTTGACCTACTTAACATATTTCTGGCCAAAGAGTTTTGAACTTGACCTTTCCATAAATACTCTTTGACTCCTTCTGTTGTATCTTAAGCAGGAGTCCATATTTGACCTACTTAACATATGTAATTCTGGCCAAAGTCTTTTAAAGGGCTAACTTTCATAAGCCTTTGGTCCAAAGAGTCTTTGAACCTGAACTTTCCATAAATTCTCATTGACTTCTTTGATGTTTTTTTTTTCAACCAGAGTGTGGTCAAAATTTTACCTGCTTGACATATTTTTGGCAAAACAGTCATTGAACTTTCCATACATATTCATTGACTCCTTCTGATGTTTCATCAGCCAGAAAGTAGGTCAAACCTAATTTGACCTACTTAACATATTTCTGGCCAAAGAGTCATTGAACTTGAACTTTCCAAAAATACTCATTGACTATATCTGATGTTTCATCAGCCAGACAGTGGTCCATATTTGACCTACTTAACATATTTCTGGCCAAAGAGTCATTGAACTTGAACTTTCCAAAAATACTCATTGACTCATTCTGATGTTTCATCAGCCAGACAGTGGTCCACATTTGAACTACTTAACATATTTCTGGCCAAAGAGTTTTTGAACTTTAACTTTCCATGACTACTTTTTGAGTCCTTCTGCTGTTTCATCAGCCAGACAGTGGTCCATATTTGACCTACTTAACAAATGTCTGTCCAAAGAGTCTTTGAACTTGAACTTTCCATAAATACTCATTAACTCCTTTGATGTTTTTTTTTCTCAGCCAGACAGTGGTCCATGTTTGAACTATTTAAAATATTTCTAACAAAAGAGTCTTTGAACTTGAACTTTCCAAAAACACTCATTAACTCCTTTGATGTTTTTTTTTCAGCCAGAGAGTGGTCAATATTTGACCTACTTGACATATTTCTTGCCAAATTCTTTTTAAAGGCTATAACTTACTAAGCAAACTGATAGACATCTTTTGATGTTACTTCAACCATAGATTAGAATATATTTGTCCTTATGAACATATTTCAAGATCTTTTCTGAACTCCTTTGATGTTTTTACAGCCAGACGTTGGCCCATATTTGACCTGCTTAACAAATGTCGGTCCAAAGTGTCTTTGACCTTGAACTTTCCATAAATACTCATTAACTCCTTTAATGTTTTTTTTCAGCGAGACAGTGGTCAATGTTTGACCTACTTCAAATATTTCTCTCCAAAGAGTCTTTGAACTTGAACTTTTCTATAAATACTCTTTGACTCCTTTTGTTGTATCTTAAGCAAGAGTCCAAATTTGACCTACTTAACATGTCATTCTGGCCAAAGTCTTTTAAAGGGTTAACTTTCAAAAGCCTTCGGTCCAAAGAGTCTTTGAACCTGAACTTTCTTTAAATACTCATTAAATCCTTTGATGTTTTTTTTTCAGACAAACAGTGGTCCATATTTGACCTACTTAAAATATTTATGTCCAAAGAGTCTTGGAACTTGAACTTTCCATAGCTACTTATTGAGTCCTTCTGCTGTTTCATCAGCCAGACAGTGGTCCATATTTGACCTACTTCACATATTTCAGGCCAAAGAGTCTTTGAACTTGAACTTTCCTTAAATACTCATTGACTCCTTCTGTTGTATCTTAAGCAGGAGTCCATAGTTGATCCACTTAACATATGTCATTCTGGCCAAAGTCTTTTAAAGGGCTAACTTTCATAAGCCTTCAGTCCAAAGAGTCTTTGAACCTGAACTTTCCATAAATCCTCATTGACTCCTTTGATGTTTTTTTGAGCCAGAGAGTGGTCCAAATTTGACCTACTTAACATATTTCTGGCCAAAGAGTCTTTGAACTTGAACTTTCCAAAAATACTAATTAACTCCTTTGATGTTTTTTCAGCTAGATCTCTGACCCATTTTTGACCTACTTAACAAATGTCTGTCCAAAGAGTCTTTGAACTTGAACTTTCCATAAATACTCATTAACTCCTTTGATGTTTCTTTTTCTCAGCCAGACAGTGGTCCATGTTTGAACTATTTAAAATATTTCTAACAAAAGAGTCTTTGAACTTGAACTTTCCAAAAACACTCATTAACTCCTTTGATGTTTTTTTTTCAGCCAGAGAGTGGTCAATATTTGACCTACTTGACATATTTCTTGCCAAATTCTTTTTAAAGGCTATAACTTACTAAGCAAACTGATAGACATCTTTTGATGTTACTTCAACCATAGATTAGAATATATTTGTCCTTATGAACACATTTCAAGATCTTTTCTGAACTCCTTTGATGTTTTTACAGCCAGACGTTGGCCCATATTTGACCTGCTTAACAAATGTCGGTCCAAAGTGTCTTTGACCTTGAACTTTCCATAAATACTCATTAACTCCTTTAATGTTTTTTTTTCAGCCAGACAGTGGTCAATGTTTGACCTACTTCAAATATTTCTCTCCAAAGAGTCTTTGAACTTGAACTTTTCTATAAATACTCTTTGACTCCTTTTGTTGTATCTTAAGCAAGAGTCCAAATTTGACCTACTTAACATATGTCATTCTGGCCAAAGTCTTTTAAAGGGTTAACTTTCAAAAGCCTTCGGTCCAAAGAGTCTTTGAACCTGAACTTTCCTTAAATACTCATTAAATCCTTTGATGTTTTTTTTTCAGACAAACAGTGGTCCATATTTGACCTACTTAAAATATTTATTTCCAAAGAGTCTTGGAACTTGAACTTTCCATAGCTACTTATTGAGTCCTTCTGCTGTTTCATCAGCCAGACAGTGGTCCATATTTAGACCTACTTAACATATTTCTCTCCAAAGAGTCTTTGAACTTGAACTTTCCATAACTACTTATTGAGTCCTTCTGCTGTTTCATCAACCAGACAGTGGTTAATATCTGACCTACTTAACATATTTCTGGCCAAAGAGTTTTTGAATTTTAACTTTCCATAACTACTCATTGAGTCCTTCTGCTGTTTCATCAGCCAGACAGTGGTCCATATTTGACCTACTTAACATATTTCTGGCCAAAGAGTCATTGAACTTGAACTTTCCATAAATTATCCTTGACTCCTTCTGTTTTATCTTAAGCAGGAGTCCATAGTTGACCCACTTAACATATGTCATTCTGGCCAAAGTCTTTTAAAGGGCTAACTTTCATAAGCCTTCGGTCCAAAGAGTCTTTAAACTTGAACTTTACATAAATCCTCATTGACACCTTTGTTGTTATTTTGAGCCAGAGAGTGGTTAATATCTGACCTACTTAACATATTTCTGGCCAAAGAGTTTTTGAATTTTAACTTTCCATAACTACTCATTGAGTCCTTCTGCTGTTTCATCAGCCAGACAGTGGTCCATATTTGACCTACTTAACATATTTCTGGCCAAAGAGTCATTGAACTTGAACTTTCCATAAATAATCCTTGACTCCTTCTGTTTTATCTTAAGCAGGAGTCCATAGTTGACCCACTTAACATATGTCATTCTGGCCAAAGTCTTTTAAAGGGCTAACTTTCATAAGCCTTCGGTCTCAAAGAGTCTTTAAACCTGAACTTTCCATAAATCCTCATTGACACCTTTGTTGTTATTTTGAGCCAGAGAGTGGTCAAAATTTGACCTACTTAACATATTTCTGGCCAAAGAGTCTTTGAACTTGAACATTCCAAAAATACTAATTAACTCCTTTGATGTTTTTTTCAGCTAGACTCTGGCCCATTTTTGACCTACTTAACAAATGTCTGTCCAAATAGTCTTTGAACTTGAACTTTCCATAAATACTCATTAACTCCTTTGATGTTTTTTTTTCAGCCAGACAGTGGTCAATGTTTGACCTACTTTAAATATTTCTGTCCAAAGAGTCTTTGAACTTGAACTTTTCTATAAATACTCTTTGACTCCTTTTGTTGTATCTTAAGCAGGAGTCCAAATTTGACCTACTTAACATATGTCATTCTGGCCAAAGTCTTTTAAAGGGCTAACTTTCAAAAGCCTTCGGTCCAAAGAGTTTTTGAAAATGATCTTTCTTTAAATACTTATTAACTGATTTTTTTTCAGACAAACAGTGGTCCATATTTGACCTACTTAAAACATTTATATCCAAAGAGTCTTGGAACTTGAACTTTCCGTAGCTACTTATTGAGACCTTCTGCTGTTTCATCAGCCAGACAGTGGTCCATATTTGACCTACTTAACATATTTCTCTCCAAAGAGTCTTTGAACTTGAACTTTCCATAACTACT
The DNA here is from genome assembly GCA_030378365.1 of Hybognathus amarus. Taxonomy (NCBI): domain Eukaryota; kingdom Metazoa; phylum Chordata; class Actinopteri; order Cypriniformes; family Leuciscidae; genus Hybognathus; species Hybognathus amarus. The sequence continues at coordinate 12,347 of JAQIUQ010006206.1, forward strand.
CATTGAGTCATTCTGCTGTTTCATCAGCCAGACAGTGGTTAATATCTGACCTACTTAACATATTTCTGGCCAAAGAGTTTTTGAACTTTAACTTTCCATAACTACTTATTGAGTCCTTCTAATGATTCATCAGCCAGACAGTGTTCCATATTTGACCTACTTTACATATTTCTGGCCAAAGAGTCTTTGAACTTGAACTTTCCATAAATACTCATTAACTCCTTTGATGTTTTTTTTTCAGTCAGAGAGTGGTCAATATTTGACCTACTTGACATATTTCTTGCCAAATTCTTTTAAAAGGCTATAACTTACTAAGCAAACTCATAGACATCTTTTGATGTTACTTCAACCATAGATTAGACCATATTTGTCCTTATGAACACATTTCTAGATCATTTCTGAACTTCTTTGATGTTTTTACAGCCAGACGTTGGCCCATATTTGACCTGCTTAACAAATTTCTGTCCAAAGTGTCTTTGACCTTGAACTTTCCATAAATACTCATTAACTCCTTTTGTTGTATCTTAAGCAGGAGTCCAAATTTGACCTACTTAACATATGTCATTCTGGCCAAAGTCTTTTAAACGGTTAACTTTCAAAAGCCTTCGGTCCAAAGAGTCTTTGAACCTGAATTTTCCTTAAATACTCATTAACTCCTTTGATGTTTTTTTTTTCAGACAAACAGTGGTCCATATTTGACCTACTTAAAATATTTATGTCCAAAGAGTCTTGGAACTTAAACTTTCCATAGCTACTTATTGAGTCCTTCTGCTGTTTCATCAGCCAGACAGTGGTCCATATTTGACCTACTTAACATATTTCTCTCCAAAGAGTCTTTGAACTTGAACTTTCCATAACTACTTATTGAGTCATTCTGCTGTTTCATCAGCTAGACAGTGGTTAATATCTGACCTACTTAACATATTTCTGGCCAAAGAGTTTTTGAACTTTAACTTTCCATAACTACTTATTGAGTCCTTCTGCTGTTTCATCAGCCAGACAGTGGTCCATATTTGACCTACTTTACATATTTCTGGCCAAAGAGTCTTTGAACTTGAACTTTCCATAAATACTCCTTGACTCCTTCTGTTGTATCTTGTATCAACTATGGACTCCTGCTTAGGAGTCCGTAGTTGACGCACTTAACATATGTCATTCTGGCCAAAGTCTTTTAAAGGGCTAACTTTCATAAGCCTTCGGTCCAAAGAGTCTTTGAACCTGAACTTTCCATAAATCCTCATTGACACCTTTGATGTTTTTTTGAGCCAAAGAGTGGTCAAAATTTGACCTGCTTAACATATTTATGGCCAAAGAGTCTTTGAACTTGAACTTTCCAAAAATACTAATTAACTCCTTTGATGTTTTTTTCAGATAGACTCTGGCCCATTTTTGACCTACTTAACAAATGTCTGTCCAAAGAGTCTTTGAACTAGAATATTCCATAAATTCTCATTAACTCCTTTAATGTTTTTTTTTTCAGCCAGAGAGTGGTCAATATTTGACCTACTTGACATATTTCTTGCCAAAATCATTTAAAAGGCTATAACTTACTAAGCAAACTCATAGACATCATTTGATGTTACTTCAACCATAGATTAGACCATATTTGTCCTTTTGAACACATTTCTATATCATATCTGAACTCCTTTGATGTTTTTACAGCCAGACGTTGGCCCATATTTGACCTCCTTAACAAATTTCTGCCCAAAGTTTCTTTGACCTTGAACTTTTCATAAATACTCATTAACTCATTTGATTTTTTTTTTCAGCCAGACAGTGGTAAATGTTTGACCTACTTCAAATATTTCTGTCCAAAGAGTCTTTGAACTTGAACTTTTCTATAAATACTCTTTGACTCCTTTTGTTGTATCTTAAGCAGGATTCCAAATTTGACCTACTTAACATATGTCATTCTGGCCAAAGTCTTTTCAAGGGCTAACTTTCAAAAGCCTTCTGTCCAAAGAGTCTTTGAACCCGAACTTTCCTTAAATACTCATTAACTCCTTTGATGTTTTTTTTTTCAGATAAACAGTGGTCCATATTTGACCTACTTAAAATATTTATGTCCAAAGAGTCTTGGAACTTGAACTTTCCATAGCTACTTATTTGAGTCCTTCTGCTGTTTCATCAGCCAGACAGTGGTCCATATTTGACCTACTTAACATATTTCTCTCAAAAGAGTCTTTGAACTTGAACTTTCCATAACTACTTATTAAGTCCTTCTGCTGTTTCATCAGCCAGACAGTGGTAAATATCTGACCTACTTAACATATTTCTGGCCAAAGAGTTTTTAAACTTTAACTTTCCATAACTAATTATTGAGTCTTGCTGCTGTTTCATCAGCCAGACAGTGGTCAAAATTTGACCCACTTAACATATTTCTGGCCAAAGAATCTTTGAACTTGAACTTTCCAAAAATACTAATTAACTCCTTTGATGTTTTTTCACCTAGACTCTGGCCCATTTTTGACCTACTTAACAAAAGTCTGTCCAAAGAGTCTTTGAACTTGAACTTTCCATAAATACTCATTAACTCCTTTGATGTTTTTGTTTCAGCCAGAGAGTGGTCAAAATTTGACCTACTTGACATATTTCTTGCCAAATTCTTTTAAAAGGCTATAACTTACTAAGCAAACTCATAGACATCTTTTGATGTTACTTCAACCATAGACTAGACCATATTTGTCCTTATGAACACATTTCTAGATCATTTCTGAACTTCTTTGATGTTTTTACAGCCAGACGTTGGCCCATATTTGACCTACTTAACAAATTTCTGTCCAAAGTGTCTTTGACCTTGAACTTTCCATAAATACTCATTAACTCCTTTGATGTTTTTTTTTCAGCCAGACAGTGGTCAATGTTTGACCTACTTTAAATATTTCTTTTCAAAGAGTCTTTGAACTTGAACTTTTCTATAAATACTCTTTCACTCCTTTTGTTGTATCTTAAGCAGGAGTCCAAATTTGACCTACTTAACATATGTCATTCTGGCCAAAGTCTTTTAAAGGGCTAACTTTCAAAAGCCTTCGGTCCAAAGAGTCTTTGAACCTGATCTTTCTTTAAATACTTATTAACTGATTTTTTTTTTCAGACAAACAGTGGTCCATATTTGACCTACTTAAAACATTTATATCCAAAGAGTCTTGGAACTTGAACTTTCCATAGCTACTTATTGAGACCTTCTGCTGTTTCATCAGCCAGACAGTGGTCCATATTTGACCTACTTAACATATTTCTCTCAAAAGAGTCTTTGAACTTGAACCTTCTATAACTACTTATTGAGTCATTCTGCTGTTTCATCAGCCAGACAGTGGTTAATATCTGACCTACTTAACATATTTCTGGCCAAAGAGTTTTTGAACTTTAACTTTCCATAACTACTTATTGAGTCCTTCTGCTGTTTCATCAGCCAGACAGTGTTCCATATTTGACCTACTTAAAACATTTATATCCAAAGAGTCTTTGAACTTGAACTTTCCATAAATACTCGTTGACTCCTTCTGTTGTATCTTAAGCAGGAGTCCAAATTTGACCTACTTAACATATGTCATTCTGGCCAAAGTCTTTTAAAGGGTTAACTTTCAAAAGCCTTCGCTCCAAAGAGTCTTTGAACCTGAACTTTCCTTAAATACTCATTAACTCCTTTGATGTTTTTTTTTTTCAGATAAACAGTGGTCCATATTTGACCTACTTAAAACATTTATGTCCAAAGAGTCTTGGAACTTGAACTTTCCATAGCTACTTATTGAGTCCTTCTGCTGTTTCATCAGCCAGACAGTGGTCCATATTTGACCTACTTAACATATTTCTGGCCAAAGAGTCTTTGAACTTGAACTTTCCATAAATACTCTTTGACTCCTTTTGTTGTATCTTAAGCAGGGGTCCAAATTTGACCTACTTAACATATGTCATTCTGGCCAAAGCCTTTTAAAGGGCTAACTTTCAAAAGCCTTCGGTCCAAAGAGTCTTTGAACTTGAACTTTCCATAACTACTTATTGAGTCCTTCTTGCTGTTTCATCGGCCAGACAGTGGTCCATATTTGACCTACTTAACATATTTCTGGCCAAAGAGTTTTGAACTTGACCTTTCCATAAATACTCTTTGACTCCTTCTGTTGTATCTTAAGCAGGAGTCCATATTTTACCTACTTAACATATGTAATTTTGGTCAAAGTCTTTTAAAGGGCTAACTTTCATAAGCCTTTGGTCCAAAGAGTCTTTGAACCTGAACTTTCCAGAAATCCTCATTGACTCCTTTGATGTTTTTTTCAGCCAGAGATTGGTCAATAGTTGACCTACTTGACATATTTCTTGCCAAATTCTTTTAAAAGGCTAACTTACTATGCAAACTCATAGACATCTATTGATGGTACTTCAACCATAGATTAGACCATATTTGACCTTATGAACACATGTCTAAATGTTTTCTGACCTTCTTCTGATGTTTCATCAGCCAGACAGTGGTCCATGATTGACCTACTTTTACATGTTTCTGGCAAAAGAGTCTTTGAATTTGAACTTTTCATAAATAACTAATTAACTCCTTTGATGTTTTTACAGCCAGTCGTTGGCCCATATTTGACCTACTTAACAAATTTCTGTCCAAAGTATCTTTGACCTTGAACTTTCCATAAATACTCATTAACTCCTTTGATGTTTTTTTTTTCAGCCAGACAGTAGTCAATGTTTGACCTACTTAAAATATTTCTGTCCAAAGAGTCTTTGAACTTGAACTTTTCTATAAATACTCTTTGACTCATTTTGTTGTACCTTAAGCAGGAGTCCAAATTTGACCTACTTCATTCTGGCCAAAGTCTTTTAAAGGGCTAACTTTCAAAAGCCTTCGGTCCAAAGAGTCTTTGAAACTGAACTTTCCTTAAATCCTCATTGACTCCATTGATGTTTTTTTTTCAGCCAGTGAGTGGTCAAAATTTGACCTACTTAACACATTTCATGCCAAATAGTCTTTGAACTTGAACTTTCCATAAGTACTCTTTGACTACTTCTGTTGTATCTTAAGCATGAGTCTATATTTGACCTACTTAACAAATTTCTGGCTAAAGAGTCTTTGAACTTGAACTTTCCAAAAATACTCATTGACTCATTCTGATGTTTCATCAGCCAGACAGTGGTCCAAATTTGACCTACTTAACATATTTCTCTCCAAAGAGTCTTTGAACTTGAACTTTCCATAAATACTCATTGTCTCCCTCTGATGTTTCTTGAGCCCGACACTGGTCAATATTTGACCTGCTTAACATGTTTCTGGCCAAAGAGTCTTTGAACTTTCCATAACTACTTATTGAGTCCTTCTGCTGTTTCATCGGCCAGACAGTGGTCCATATTTGACCTACTTAACATATTTCTGGCCAAAGAGTTTTGAACTTGACCTTTCCATAAATACTCTTTGACTCCTTCTGTTGTATCTTAAGCAGGAGTCCATATTTGACCTACTTAACATATGTAATTCTGGCCAAAGTCTTTTAAAGGGCTAACTTTCATAAGCCTTTGGTCCAACGAGTCTTTGAACCTGAACTTTCCATAAATTCTCATAGACTTCTTTGATGTTTTTTTTCATCCAGAGTGTGGTCAAAATTTTACCTGCTTGACACATTTTTGGCAAAACAGTCATTGAACTTTCTATACATATTCATAGACTCCTTCTGATGTTTCATCAGCCAGAAAGTAGGTCAAACCTACTTTGACCTACTTAACATATTTCTGGTCAAAGAGTCATTGAACTTGAACTTTCCAAAAATACTCATTGACTATTTCTCATGTTTCATCAGCCAGACAGTGGTCCATATTTGAACTACTTAACATATTTCTGGCCAAAGACTCTTTGAACTTGAACTTTCCATAACTACTTATTGAGTCCTTCCACTGTTTCATCAGCCAGACAGTGGTCCATATTTGAACTACTTAACATATTTCTGGCCAAAGACTCTTTGAACTTGAACTTTCCATAAATACTTATTGAGTCCTTCCGCTGTTTTTCATCAGCCAGACAGTGGTCCATATTTGACCTACTTTAACATATTTCTTGCCAAAGAGTCTTTGAACTTGAACTTTTCTATAAATACTCTTTCACTCCTTTTGTTGTATCTTAAGCAGGAGTCCAAATTTGACCTACTTAACATATGTCATTCTGGCCAAAGTCTTTTAAAGGGCTAACTTTCAAAAGCCTTCGGTCCAAAGAGTCTTTGAACCTGATCTTTCTTTAAATACTTATTAACTGATTTTTTTTTTCAGACAAACAGTGGTCCATATTTGACCTACTTAAAACATTTATATCCAAAGAGTCTTGGAACTTGAACTTTCCATAGCTACTTATTGAGACCTTCTGCTGTTTCATCAGCCAGACAGTGGTCCATATTTGACCTACTTAACATATTTCTCTCAAAAGAGTCTTTGAACTTGAACCTTCTATAACTACTTATTGAGTCATTCTGCTGTTTCATCAGCCAGACAGTGGTTAATATCTGACCTACTTAACATATTTCTGGCCAAAGAGTTTTTGAACTTTAACTTTCCATAACTACTTATTGAGTCCTTCTGCTGTTTCATCAGCCAGACAGTGTTCCATATTTGACCTACTTTACATATTTCTGGCCAAAGAGTCTTTGAACTTGAACTTTCCATAAATACTCGTTGACTCCTTCTGTTGTATCTTAAGCAGGAGTCCAAATTTGACCTACTTAACATATGTCATTCTGGCCAAAGTCTTTTAAAGGGTTAACTTTCAAAAGCCTTCGCTCCAAAGAGTCTTTGAACCTGAACTTTCCTTAAATACTCATTAACTCCTTTGATGTTTTTTTTTTTCAGATAAACAGTGGTCCATATTTGACCTACTTAAAACATTTATGTCCAAAGAGTCTTGGAACTTGAACTTTCCATAGCTACTTATTGAGTCCTTCTGCTGTTTCATCAGCCAGACAGTGGTCCATATTTGACCTACTTAACATATTTCTGGCCAAAGAGTCTTTGAACTTGAACTTTCCATAAATACTCTTTGACTCCTTTTGTTGTATCTTAAGCAGGGGTCCAAATTTGACCTACTTAACATATGTCATTCTGGCCAAAGCCTTTTAAAGGGCTAACTTTCAAAAGCCTTCGGTCCAAAGAGTCTTTGAACTTGAACTTTCCATAACTACTTATTGAGTCCTTCTTGCTGTTTCATCGGCCAGACAGTGGTCCATATTTGACCTACTTAACATATTTCTGGCCAAAGAGTTTTGAACTTGACCTTTCCATAAATACTCTTTGACTCCTTCTGTTGTATCTTAAGCAGGAGTCCATATTTTACCTACTTAACATATGTAATTTTGGTCAAAGTCTTTTAAAGGGCTAACTTTCATAAGCCTTTGGTCCAAAGAGTCTTTGAACCTGAACTTTCCAGAAATCCTCATTGACTCCTTTGATGTTTTTTTCAGCCAGAGATTGGTCAATAGTTGACCTACTTGACATATTTCTTGCCAAATTCTTTTAAAAGGCTAACTTACTATGCAAACTCATAGACATCTATTGATGGTACTTCAACCATAGATTAGACCATATTTGACCTTATGAACACATGTCTAAATGTTTTCTGACCTTCTTCTGATGTTTCATCAGCCAGACAGTGGTCCATGATTGACCTACTTTTACATGTTTCTGGCAAAAGAGTCTTTGAATTTGAACTTTTCATAAATAACTAATTAACTCCTTTGATGTTTTTACAGCCAGACGTTGGCCCATATTTGACCTACTTAACAAATTTCTGTCCAAAGTATCTTTGACCTTGAACTTTCCATAAATACTCATTAACTCCTTTGATGTTTTTTTTTTCAGCCAGACAGTAGTCAATGTTTGACCTACTTAAAATATTTCTGTCCAAAGAGTCTTTGAACTTGAACTTTTCTATAAATACTCTTTGACTCATTTTGTTGTACCTTAAGCAGGAGTCCAAATTTGACCTACTTCATTCTGGCCAAAGTCTTTTAAACGGCTAACTTTCAAAAGCCTTCGGTCCAAAGAGTCTTTGAAACTGAACTTTCCTTAAATCCTCATTGACTCCATTGATGTTTTTTTTTCAGCCAGTGAGTGGTCAAAATTTGACCTACTTAACACATTTCATGCCAAATAGTCTTTGAACTTGAACTTTCCATAAGTACTCTTTGACTACTTCTGTTGTATCTTAAGCAGGAGTCTATATTTGACCTACTTAACAAATTTCTGGCTAAAGAGTCTTTGAACTTGAACTTTCCAAAAATACTCATTGACTCATTCTGATGTTTCATCAGCCAGACAGTGGTCCAAATTTGACCTACTTAACATATTTCTCTCCAAAGAGTCTTTGAACTTGAACTTTCCATAAATACTCATTGTCTCCCTCTGATGTTTCTTGAGCCCGACACTGGTCAATATTTGACCTGCTTAACATGTTTCTGGCCAAAGAGTCTTTGAACTTTCCATAACTACTTATTGAGTCCTTCTGCTGTTTCATCGGCCAGACAGTGGTCCATATTTGACCTACTTAACATATTTCTGGCCAAAGAGTTTTGAACTTGACCTTTCCATAAATACTCTTTGACTCCTTCTGTTGTATCTTAAGCAGGAGTCCATATTTGACCTACTTAACATATGTAATTCTGGCCAAAGTCTTTTAAAGGGCTAACTTTCATAAGCCTTTGGTCCAACGAGTCTTTGAACCTGAACTTTCCATAAATTCTCATAGACTTCTTTGACGTTTTTTTTCATCCAGAGTGTGGTCAAAATTTTACCTGCTTGACACATTTTTGGCAAAACAGTCATTGAACTTTCTATACATATTCATAGACTCCTTCTGATGTTTCATCAGCCAGAAAGTAGGTCAAACCTACTTTGACCTACTTAACATATTTCTGGTCAAAGAGTCATTGAACTTGAACTTTCCAAAAATACTCATTGACTATTTCTCATGTTTCATCAGCCAGACAGTGGTCCATATTTGAACTACTTAACATATTTCTGGCCAAAGACTCTTTGAACTTGAACTTTCCATAACTACTTATTGAGTCCTTCCACTGTTTCATCAGCCAGACAGTGGTCCATATTTGAACTACTTAACATATTTCTGGCCAAAGACTCTTTGAACTTGAACTTTCCATAAATACTTATTGAGTCCTTCCGCTGTTTCATCAGCCAGACAGTGGTCCATATTTGACCTACTTAACATATTTCTGGCCAAAGAGTCTTTGAACTTGAACTTTCCATAATACTCTTTGACTCCTTTTGTTGTATCTTAAGCAGGGGTCCAAATTTGACCTACTTAACATATGTCATTCTGGCCAAAGCCTTTTAAAGGGCTAACTTAACTGGCCAAAATGACATATGTTAAGTAGGTCAAATATGGACTCCTGCTTAAGATACAACAGAAGGAGTCAAAGAGTATTTATGGAAGGTTCAAGTTCAAAGACTCTTTGGCCAGAAACATGTTAAGTAGGTCAAATATGGACCAATGTCTGGCTAATGAAACAGCAGAAGGACTCAATAAGTAGTTATGGAAATTTCAAGTTCAAAGACTCTTTGGAGAGAAATATGTTAAGTAGGTCACATTTTTAACAATCTCTGGCTGAAAAAAAACCATCAAAGGAGTCAATGAGGATTTATGGAAAGTTCAGGTTCAAAGACTCTTTAGATCGAAGGCTTTTGAAAGTTAGCCCTTTAAAAGACTTTGGCCAGAATGACATGTTAAGTAGGTCAAATTTGGACTCTTGCTTAAGAGACAACAAAAGGAGTCAAAGAGTATTTATGGAAAGTTCAAGTTCAAAGACTCTTTGGACAGAAATATTTTAAGTAGGTCAAACATTGACCACTGTCTGGCTGAAAAAAAACCATCAAAGGTGTTAATGAGTATTTATGGAAAGATCAAGGTCAAATACTTGTTGGAAAGCAATTTGTTAGGTAGGTCACATATGGGCCAAAGTCGGGCTGTAAAAACATCAAAGGAGTTAATGAGTTATTTATGGAAAGTTCAAATTCAAAGACTTTTGCCAGAAACATGTAAAAGTAGGTCAATCATGGACCACTGTCTGACTGATGAAACATCAGAAGGAGTTCAGAAAACATATAGACATGTGTTCATAAGGTCAAATATGGTCTAATCTAGGGTTGAAGTACCATCAAAAGATGTCTATAAGTTTGCACTGTAAGTTAGCCTTTTGAAAGAATTTGGCAAGAAATATGTCAAGTAGGTCAAATATTGACCATTCTCTGGCTGAAAAAAACATCAAAGGAGTCAATGAGGATTCATGGAAAGTTCAGGTTCAAAGACTCTTTGGACTCGAAGGCTTATGAAAGTTAGCCCTTTAAAAGACTTTGGCCAGAATGACATATATTAAGTAGGTCAAATATAGACTCCTGCTTAAGATACAACAGAAGGAGTCAAATAATATTTATGGAAAGTTCAAGTTCAAAGACTCTTTGGCCCGAAATATGTTAAGTAGGTCAGATATGAACCACTGTCTGGCTGATGAAACAGCAGAAGGACTCAATAATTAGTTATGGAAAGTTCAAGTTCAAAGACTCTTTGGAGAGAAATATGTTAAGTAGGTCAAATATGGACCACTGTATGGCTCATGAAACAGCAGAAGAACTCAATAATTAGTTATGGAAATTTCAAGTTCAAAGTCTCTTTGCCCAGAAATATATTAAGTAGGTCAAATATGGACCACTGTCTGGCTGATGAAACAGCAGAAGGACTCAATAAGTAGTTATCGAAAGTTCAAGTTCAAAGACTCTTTGGCCAGGAACATGTTAAGTAGGTCAAATAATGACCACTGTCAGCCTCAAGAAACATCAGAGAGACACAATGAGTATTTATGGAAAGTTAAAGTTTAAAGACTCTTTGGAGAGAAATATGTTAAGTAGGTCAAATATGGACCACTGTCTGGCTGATGAAACATCAGAATGAGTCAATGAGTATTTTTGGAAAGTTCAAGTTCAATGACTCTTTGGCCAGATATATGTTAAGTAGCTCAAATTTTGACCACTCTCTGGCTGAAAAAAAACATCAAAGGAGTCAATGAGGATTTATGGAAAGTTCAGGTTAAAAGACTCATTGAACGAAGGCTTAGGAAAGTTAGCCCATTAAAAGAATTTGGCCAGAATGACATATGTTAAGTAGGTCAAATATGGACTCCTGCTTAAGATACAACAGAAAGAGTCAAAGAACATTTATGGAAAGTTCAAGTTCAAAACTCTTTGGCCAGAAATATGTTAAGTAGGTCAGATATGGACCACTGTCTGGCTGTTGAAACAGCAGAAGGACTCAATAAGTAGTTTTGAAAAGTTCAATTTCAAAGACTCTTTGGAGAGAAATATGTTAAGAAGGTCAAATATGGACCACTGTCTGGCTGATGAAACATCAGAATGAGTCAATGAGTATTTTTGGAAAGTTCAAGTTCAAAGACTCTCTGGAGATAAATATGTTAAGTAGGTCAAATATAGACCACAGTCTGGCTGAAGAAACATCAGAATGAGTCAATTAGTATTTTTGGAAAGTTCAAGTTCAAATACTCATGGCCAGAAACATGTTAAGTAGGTCAATCATGGACCACTGTCTGGATGAAGAAACATCAGAAGGAGTTCAGAAAAGAGCTAGACATGTGTTCATAAGGTCATATACGGTCTAATCTATTGTTGAAGTAACATCAAAAGATGTCTATGAGTTTGCGTAGTAAGTTAGCCTTTTAAAAGAATTTGGCCAGAAATATGTTAAGTAGGTCAAATATGGATGCTCCTGCTTTAGAAACATTGGGAGTCAAAGAGAATTTATGGAAAGATCAAATTCAAAGACTCTTTGGCCTGAAATATGTTAAGTAGTTCAAATATTGACAGGAGTAAATGAGTAAGTAGAGATTAAGGACTAAGGCTCATGAACAGCAGCAGTAGGACTCAATAAGTAGTTCTCAGAAGGACACAAAAGAGCAGAAGGACTCAAATTAGTATTTATGGAAGTTCAAGGTCAAAGACTCCTTGGCCAAAAACATGTTAAGTAGGTCGAAGATGGACCACTGTCTGGCTGTTGAAACAGCAGGAAGGACTCAATAAGTGTTTATGGAAAGTTCAAGATCAAAGACTCTTTGGACAGAAAATTTTAAAGTAGGTCAAAACATTGACCACTGTCTGGCGGAAAAAAAAAACAACAACATCAAAGAAGTTAATGAATATTTATGGAAAGTTCAAGGTTCGAAGACTCTTTGGACAGAAATTTGTTATGTAGGACTTATGTAATCTCTACTTACTCATTTACTCCTGTCAAGGAGTAAATGAGTAAGTTTACATAATTTGTTATGTAAACTTACTCATTTACTCCTTGACAGGAGTAAATGAGTAAGTAGAGATTAAGGACTAAGGCTCATGAACAGCAGCAGTAGGACTCAATAAGTAGTTCTCAGAAGGACACAAAAGAGCAGAAGGACTCAAATTAGTATTTATGGAAGTTCAAGGTCAAAGACTCCTTGGCCAAAAACATGTTAAGTAGGTCGAAGATGGACCACTGTCTGGCTGTTGAAACAGCAGGAAGGACTCAATAAGTGTTTATGGAAAGTTCAAGGTCGAAGACTCTTTGGACAGAAATTTGTTATGTAGGACAAATATGGGCCAAAGTCTGGCTGCAAAAACATCAAAAGGAGTTAATGAGTTATTTATGGAAAGTTCAAATTCAAAGACTCATTTGCCAGAAACAAGTAAAAGTATTGCAATCCTGGACAACTGTCTGGCTGATGAAACATCAGGAGGAGTTCGAAAAATATCTCGAAATGTGTTCATAAGGTCAAATATGGTCTAATCTATGGTTGAAAGTACAACCAATAGATGTCTATGAGTGTGCATAGTAAGTAAGCCTTTTAAAATTTGGCCAGAATGCCAAGAAATATGTCAAATATTGACCATTCTCTGGTCGAAAAAACATCAAAGCAGTCAATGAGGATTTATGGAAAGTTCAGGTTCAAAGACTATTGGACAGAAGGCTTATGAAAGTTAGCCCTTTAATAGACTTTGGCCAGAATGAGATATGTTAAGTAGGTCAAATATGGACTCCTGCTTAAGATACAACAGAAGGAGTCAAAGAGTATTTATGGAAAGTTCAAAGACTCTTTGGCCAGAAATATGTTAAGTAGGTCAAATATTGACCACTGCTTGGCTCAAGAAACATCAGAGGGACGCAATGACTATTTTTGACAATTTCAAGTTCAAAGACTCTTTGGCCAGGAAAATGTTAAGTAGGTCAGATATTGACCACTGTGCAATGATTTCGCTTCAGTTATTTCTGAACACGTTAGTGGTAGTATTTATTTGCGTCCATTATAGTAGAATGGCTATTGCAATAATTTCCCTTCAATAGAAAAAAGGGACCAATTTAGTGTGCAATTGCACAGAAGTTAGTTATTTCTTGCAATGCAACTATCTACTCTATGCAAATTGGAATGAGTTATTGCATTGTAAAGCAACAGCTAATGCAAAGATTTCTCTTTATCATCACGAATACAACTTCTAAATGCAATGATTTCGCTTCAGTTACTTCTGAACATGTTAGTGGTAGTATATAAAAAGGACAGTTTAGTGTTTAATTGCAATGCTAAAGCACACTATATAATGCAATGGGAAAAGCACGTTATCTGTTTTCATTTCACAGAAGTTAGTTCCTTCTTGCAATGCAACTATCTTCTCTATGCAAATCGGAATTAGTTAATGCATTGTAAAGCAACAGCTAATGCAACTATTTCTCTTTATTATACTAACTGCAACTTCTAAATGCAATGATTTCGCTTCAGCTATTTCTGAACATGTTAGTGGTAATTCTAGCGTGCATTATAGTAGAATGGCTATTGCAATAATTTCCCTTCAATATCAAAATGACTAGTTTAGTGTGCAATTGCAATGCGAAAGCACAATATATAAAGATATTGGAAAAGCACGTTATCTGCTTTTATTGCACATAATTTAGTTCTTTCTTGCAATGCAACTATCTGCTCTATGCATATTGGACTGAGTTATTGCATTGTAAAGCAACAGCTAATGCAACGAATTATATTTATCACACGAATGCAACATCTAAATGCAATGATTTCCCTTCAGTTATTTCTGAACAAGTTAGTGGTTGTATGTTGTTTAAGTGTGCATTATAGTAGAATCGCTTTTGCAATATTTTATTTTCAATATAAAAAGGACTAGTTAAGTGTGCAATTGCAATGCGAAAGCACAATCTATGTTGTAATGGAAAAAGCACGTTGTCTGTTTTCATTGGCACAGAAGTTAGTTATTTCTTGCAATGCAACTATCTACTCTATGCAAATCGGAATGAGTTATTGCATTGCAAAGCAACAACTAATGTAACTATTTCTCTTTATCATACGAATGCAACTTCTAAATGCAATGATTTTGCTTCAGTTATTTTTGAACATGTTAGTGGTATTATGTACATCTGCGTGCATTATTGTTGAATGTCTATTGCAAAAAATTCCCTTCAATATAAAAAGGACTAGTTTAGTGTGAAATTGCAATGCTAAAGCACACTATATAATGCAATCGGAAAAGCACGTTATCATGATTTCATTGCACAGAAGTTAGTTCCTTTTTGAATTGCAACTATCTGCTCTATGCATATCGGAATGAGTTATTGCATTGTAAAGCAACAGCTAATGCAACGATTTCTCTTTATCACACTGAATGCAACTTCTAAATGCAATGATTTCGCTTCAGTTATTTCTGAACATGTTAGTGGTAGTATTTAGTTCTAGCGTGCATTATAGTAGAATGGCTATTGCAATAATTTCCCTTCAATATAAAAAGGACTAATTTAGTGTGCAATTGCAATGCGAAAGCACAATATATAATGCAATGGGAAAAGCACGTTATCTGTTTTCATTGCACAGAAGTTAGTTCTTTCTTGCAATGCAACTATCTGCTCTATGCATATCGGAATTAGTTATTGCATTGTAAAGCAACAACTAATACAACGATTTCTTTTTATCACACGAATGCAACTTCTAAATGCAATGATTTCGCTTCAATTCTTTCTGAACATGTTAGTGGTAGTATGTAGATCTAGCGTGCATTATAGTAGAATGGCTATTGCAACAATTTCCCTTCAATATAAAAAGGACTTAGTTTAGTGTGCAATTGCAATGCGAAAGCACAATATATAATGCAATGGGAAAAGCACTGTTATCTGTTTTCATTGCACAGAAGTTAGTTCTTTCTTGCAATGCAACTATCTGCTCAATGCACATCGTAATGAGTTATTGCATTGTAAAGCAACAGCTAATGCAACGATTTCTCTTTATCACACGAATGCAACTTCTAAATGCAATGATTTTGCTTCAGTTCATTTCTGAACATGTTAGTGGTAGTTTCTAGCGTGCATTATAGTAGAATGGCTATTGCAATAATTTCCCTTCAATATAAAAAGGACTAGTTTAGTGTGCAATTGCAATGCGAAAGCACAATATATAAATGCAATTGGAAAAAGCACGTTATCTGTTTTTATTGCACAGAAGTTAGTTCTTTCTTGCAATGCAACTATCTGCTCTATGCATATTGGACTGAGTTATTGCATTGTAAAGCAACAGCTAATGCAACGATTTCTATTTATCACACGAATGCAACATCTAAATGCAATGATTTCGCTTCAGTTATTTCTGAACATGTTAGTGGTTGTATGTTGCTTAAGCGTGCATTATAGTAGAATTGGCTATTGCAATAATTTCCCTTCAATATAAAAAGGACTAATTTAGTGTGCAATTGCAATGCGAAAGCACAATAGATAATGCAATGGGAAAAGCACGTTATCTGTTTTCATTTGCACAGAAGTTAGTTCTTTCTTGCAATGCAACTATTTGCTCTATGCATATCGGTATAAGTTATTGCATTGCAAAGCAACAACTAATGTAACTATTTCTCTTTATCATACGTAATGCAATTTCTAAATGCAATGATTTTGTTTCACTTATTTCTGAACATGTTAGTGGTAGTATGTACATCTGCGTGCATTATAGTTGAATGTCCATTGTAAAAATTTCCCTTCAATATAAAAAGGACTAATTTAGTGTGCAATTGCAATGCGAAAGCACAATATATAATGCAATGGAAAAGCACGTTATCTGTTTTCATTGCACAGAAGTTAGTTATTTCTTGCAATGCAACTATCTACTCAATGCATATTGGACTGAGTTACTGCATTGTAAAGCAACAGCTAATGCAACGATTTATCTTTATCATATCGAATGCAACATCTAAATGCAATGATTTTGCTTCAGTACATTTCTGAACATGTTAGTGGTAGTTCTAGCGTGCATAATAGTAGAATGGCTATTGCAATAATTTCCCTTCAATATAAAAATGACTAGTTTAGTGTGCAATTGCAATGCGAAAGCACAATATATAAAGATATTGGAAAAGCACGTTATCTGTTTTTATTGCACAGAAGTTAGTTCTTTCTTGCAATGCAACTATCTGCTCTATGCATATTGGACTGAGTTATTGCATTGTAAAGCAACAGCTAACGCAACGATTTATATTTATCACACGAATGCAACATCTAAATGCAATGATTTCCCTTCAGTTATTTCTGAACAAGTTAGTGGTTGTATGTTGTTTAAGCGTGCATTATAGTAGAATCGCTTTTGCAATCATTTCTTTTCAATATAAAAAGGACTAGTTAAGTGTGCAATTGCAATGCGAAAGCAAATCTATCATGCAATGGGAAAAGCAAGTTATCTGTTTTCATTGGCACAGAAGTTAGTTATTTCTTGCAAAGCAACTATCTACTCTATGCAAATCGGAATGAGTTATTGCATTGCAAAGCAACAGCTAATGCAACTATTTCTCTTTATCATACGAATGCAACTTCTAAATGCAATGATTTCGCTTCAGTTATTTCTGAACATGTTAGTGGTAATTCTAGCGTGTATTATAGTAGATTGGCTATTGCAATAATTTCCCTTCAATATAAAAAGGACTAATTTACTGTGCAATTGCAATGCGAAAGCACAATAGATAATGCAATGGGAAAAGCACATTGTCTGTTTTTCAGTTATTTCTGAACATGTTAGTGGTAATTCTAGCGTGCATTATAGTAGATTGGCTATTGCAATAATTTCCCTTCAATATAAAAAGGACTAATTTACTGTGCAATTGCAATGCGAAAGCACAATAGATAATGCAATGGGAAAAGCACATTGTCTGGCACATTGCACATTTTCTTTGCACAGAAGTTAGTTCTTTCTTGCAATGTAACTATTTGCTCTTTGCACATCGGTATAAATTATTGCATTGTAAAGCAACAGCTAATGCAAAGATTTCTCTTTATCACACGAATGCAACTTATAAATGCAAAGATTTCGCTTCAGTTATTTCTGAACATGTTAGTGGTAGTATTTAGTTCTATCATGCATAATAGTAGAATGGCTATTGCAATAATTTCCCTTCAATATAAAAATGACTAGTTAGTGTGCAATTGCAATGCGAAAGCACAATCTATGATGCAATGGGAAAAGCACGTTATCTGTTTTCATTGCACAGAAGTTAGTTATTTCTTGAAATTCAACTATCTACTCTATGCAAATCGGAATGAGTTATTGCATTGTAAAGCAACAGCTAATGCAACTATTTCTCTTTATCATACGAATGCAACTTCTAAATGCAATGATTTCGCTTCAGTTATTTCTGAACAGGTAGTGGTAGTATGTACATCTAGCATGCATTATAGTTGAATGGCTATTGCAACAATTCCCCTTCAATATAAAATGGACTAGTTTAGTGTCCAATTGCAATGCAAATGCAACATACATTTTGCAATCGGAAAAGCACGTTATCTGTTTTCATTGCACAGAAGTTAGTTCTTTCTTGCAATGCAACTATCTGCTCTATGCAAATCGGAATTAGTTATTGCATTGTAAAGCAACAGCTAAAGCAAAGACTTCTCTTTATCATATCGAATGCAACTTATAAATGCAATGATTTCGCTTGTTATTTCTGAACACGTTAGTGGTAGTATTTACTTTTAGCGTGCATTATAGTAGAATGGCTATTGCAATAATTCCCTTCAATATAAAAAGGACTAATTTAGTGTGCAATTTGCAATGCAAAAGCACATTTTATGATGCAATTGGGAAAGCACGTTATCTGTTTTCATTGCACAGAAGTTAGTTATTTCTTGCAATGCAACTATCTACTCAATGCAAATCGTAATGAGTTACTGCATTGTAAAGCAACAACTAATACAACGATTTCTTTTTATCACACGAATGCAACATCTCAATGCAACTAAATGCAACATTTTAATGCAACTATCTGCTCTATGCAAATCGGAATTAGTTATTGCATTGTACAGCAATAACTAATACAACGATTTCTTTTTATCACACGAATGCAACTTCTAAATGCAATGATTTCTCTTCAATTCTTTCTGAACATGTTAGTGGTAGTATATAGATCTAGCGTGCATTATAGTAGAATGGCTATTGCAACAATTTCCTTCAATATAAAAAGGACTAGGTTAGTGTGCAATTGCAATGCGAAATTGCAATATATAATGAAATGGGAAAAGCACTTTATCTATTTTCATTGCACAGAAGTTAGTTCTTTCTTGCAATGCAACTATTTGCTGCACATCGGTATAAGTTATTGCATTGTAAAGCAACAGCTAATGCAACGATTTCTCTTTATCACACGAATGCAACATCTCAATGCAACTAAATGCAACATTTTAATGCAACTATCTGCTCTATGCAATTCGGAATTAGTTATTGCATTGTAAAGCAACAACTAATACAACGATTTCTTTTTATCACACGAATGCAACTTCTAAATGCAATAATTTCTCTTCAATTCTTTCTGAACATGTTAGTGGTAGTATATAGATCTAGCGTGCATTATAGTAGAATGGCTTTTGCAACAATTTCCTTCAATATAAAAAGGACTAGGTTAGTGTGCAATTGCAATGCGAAATTGCAATATATAATGAAATGGGAAAAGCACTTTATCTATTTTCATTGCACAGAAGTTAGTTCTTTCTTGCAATGCAACTATTTGCTGCACATCGGTATGAGTTATTGCATTGTAAAGCAACAGCTAATGCAACGATTTCTCTTTATCACACGAATGCAACTTCTAAATGCAATGATTTCGCTTCAGTTATTTCTGAACATGTTAGTGGTAGTTCTAGCGTGCATTAAGTAGATTGGCTATTGCAATAATTTCCCTTCAATATAAAAAGGACTAATTTACTGTGCAATTGCAATGCGAAAGCACAATAGATAATGCAATGGGAAAAGCACGTTATCTGTTTTCTTTGCACAGAAGTTAGTTCTTTCTTGCAATGTAACTATTTGCTCTTTACACATCGGTATAAGTTATTGCATTGTAAAGCAACAGCTAGTGCAAAGATTTTTCTTTATCACACGAATGCAACTTATAAATGCAAAGATCTGTTTTCAATGCACAGAATTTAGTTCTTTCTTGCAATGCAACTATCTGCTCTATGCATATTGGACTGAGTTATTGCATTGTAAAGCAACAGCTAATGAAACGATTTATCTTTATCACACGAATGCAACATCTAAATGCAATGATTTTGCTTCAGTACATTTCTGAACATGTTAGTGGTAGTTCTAGCGTGCATAATAGTAGAATGGCTATTGCAATAATTTCCCTTCAATATAAAAATGACTAGTTTAGTGTGCAATTGCAATGCGAAAGCACAATATATAAAGATATTGGAAAAGCACGTAATCTATTTTTATTGCACAGAAGTTAGTTCTTTCTTGCAATGCAACTATCTGCTCTATGCATATTGGACTGAGTTATTGCATTGTAAAGCAACAGCTAACGCAACGATTTATATTTATCACACGAATGCAACATCTAAATGCAATGATTTCCCTTCAGTTATTTCTGAACAAGTTAGTGGTTGTATGTTGTTTAAGCGTGCATTATAGTAGAATCGCTTTTGCAATCATTTCTTTTCAATATAAAAAGGACTAGTTAAGTGTGCAATTGCAATGCGAAAGCAAATCTATCATGCAATGGGAAAAGCAAGTTATCTGTTTTCATTGGCACAGAAGTTAGTTATTTCTTGCAAAGCAACTATCTACTCTATGCAAATCGGAATGAGTTATTGCATTGCAAAGCAACAGCTAATGCAACTATTTCTCTTTATCATACGAATGCAACTTCTAAATGCAATGATTTCGCTTCAGTTATTTCTGAACATGTTAGTGGTAATTCTAGCGTGTATTATAGTAGATTGGCTATTGCAATAATTTCCCTTCAATATAAAAAGGACTAATTTACTGTGCAATTGCAATGCGAAAGCACAATAGATAATGCAATGGGAAAAGCACATTGTCTGTTTTTCAGTTATTTCTGAACATGTTAGTGGTAATTCTAGCGTGCATTATAGTAGATTGGCTATTGCAATAATTTCCCTTCAATATAAAAAGGACTAATTTACTGTGCAATTGCAATGCGAAAGCACAATAGATAATGCAATGGGAAAAGCACATTGTCTGGCACATTGCACATTTTCTTTGCACAGAAGTTAGTTCTTTCTTGCAATGTAACTATTTGCTCTTTGCACATCGGTATAAATTATTGCATTGTAAAGCAACAGCTAATGCAAAGATTTCTCTTTATCACACGAATGCAACTTATAAATGCAAAGATTTCGCTTCAGTTATTTCTGAACATGTTAGTGGTAGTATTTAGTTCTATCATGCATAATAGTAGAATGGCTATTGCAATAATTTCCCTTCAATATAAAAATGACTAGTTAGTGTGCAATTGCAATGCGAAAGCACAATCTATGATGCAATGGGAAAAGCACGTTATCTGTTTTCATTGCACAGAAGTTAGTTATTTCTTGAAATTCAACTATCTACTCTATGCAAATCGGAATGAGTTATTGCATTGTAAAGCAACAGCTAATGCAACTATTTCTCTTTATCATACGAATGCAACTTCTAAATGCAATGATTTCGCTTCAGTTATTTCTGAACAGGTAGTGGTAGTATGTACATCTAGCATGCATTATAGTTGAATGGCTATTGCAACAATTCCCCTTCAATATAAAATGGACTAGTTTAGTGTCCAATTGCAATGCAAATGCAACATACATTTTGCAATCGGAAAAGCACGTTATCTGTTTTCATTGCACAGAAGTTAGTTCTTTCTTGCAATGCAACTATCTGCTCTATGCAAATCGGAATTAGTTATTGCATTGTAAAGCAACAGCTAAAGCAAAGACTTCTCTTTATCACATCGAATGCAACTTATAAATGCAATGATTTCGCTTGTTATTTCTGAACACGTTAGTGGTAGTATTTACTTTTAGCGTGCATTATAGTAGAATGGCTATTGCAATAATTCCCTTCAATATAAAAAGGACTAATTTAGTGTGCAATTTGCAATGCAAAAGCACATTTTATGATGCAATTGGGAAAAGCACGTTATCTGTTTTCATTGCACAGAAGTTAGTTATTTCTTGCAATGCAACTATCTACTCAATGCAAATCGTAATGAGTTACTGCATTGTAAAGCAACAACTAATACAACGATTTCTTTTTATCACACGAATGCAACATCTCAATGCAACTAAATGCAACATTTTAATGCAACTATCTGCTCTATGCAAATCGGAATTAGTTATTGCATTGTACAGCAATAACTAATACAACGATTTCTTTTTATCACACGAATGCAACTTCTAAATGCAATGATTTCTCTTCAATTCTTTCTGAACATGTTAGTGGTAGTATATAGATCTAGCGTGCATTATAGTAGAATGGCTATTGCAACAATTTCCTTCAATATAAAAAGGACTAGGTTAGTGTGCAATTGCAATGCGAAATTGCAATATATAATGAAATGGGAAAAGCACTTTATCTATTTTCATTGCACAGAAGTTAGTTCTTTCTTGCAATGCAACTATTTGCTGCACATCGGTATAAGTTATTGCATTGTAAAGCAACAGCTAATGCAACGATTTCTCTTTATCACACGAATGCAACATCTCAATGCAACTAAATGCAACATTTTAATGCAACTATCTGCTCTATGCAAATCGGAATTAGTTATTGCATTGTAAAGCAACAACTAATACAACGATTTCTTTTTATCACACGAATGCAACTTCTAAATGCAATAATTTCTCTTCAATTCTTTCTGAACATGTTAGTGGTAGTATATAGATCTAGCGTGCATTATAGTAGAATGGCTTTTGCAACAATTTCCTTCAATATAAAAAGGACTAGGTTAGTGTGCAATTGCAATGCGAAATTGCAATATATAATGAAATGGGAAAAGCACTTTATCTATTTTCATTGCACAGAAGTTAGTTCTTTCTTGCAATGCAACTATTTGCTGCACATCGGTATGAGTTATTGCATTGTAAAGCAACAGCTAATGCAACGATTTCTCTTTATCACACGAATGCAACTTCTAAATGCAATGATTTCGCTTCAGTTATTTCTGAACATGTTAGTGGTAGTTCTAGCGTGCATTAAGTAGATTGGCTATTGCAATAATTTCCCTTCAATATAAAAAGGACTAATTTACTGTGCAATTGCAATGCGAAAGCACAATAGATAATGCAATGGGAAAAGCACGTTATCTGTTTTCTTTGCACAGAAGTTAGTTCTTTCTTGCAATGTAACTATTTGCTCTTTACACATCGGTATAAGTTATTGCATTGTAAAGCAACAGCTAGTGCAAAGATTTTTCTTTATCACACGAATGCAACTTATAAATGCAAAGATCTGTTTTCAATGCACAGAATTTAGTTCTTTCTTGCAATGCAACTATCTGCTCTATGCATATTGGACTGAGTTATTGCATTGTAAAGCAACAGCTAATGAAACGATTTATCTTTATCATATCTAAATGCAACATCTAAATGCAATGATTTTGCTTCAGTACATTTCTGAACATGTTAGTGGTAGTTCTAGCGTGCATAATAGTAGAATGGCTATTGCAATAATTTCCCTTCAATATAAAAATGACTAGTTTAGTGTGCAATTGCAATGCGAAAGCACAATATATAAAGATATTGGAAAAGCACGTAATCTATTTTTATTGCACAGAAGTTAGTTCTTTCTTGCAATGCAACTATCTGCTCTATGCATATTGGACTGAGTTATTGCATTGTAAAGCAACAGCTAACGCAACGATTTATATTTATCACACGAATGCAACATCTAAATGCAATGATTTCCCTTCAGTTATTTCTGAACAAGTTAGTGGTTGTATGTTGTTTAAGCGTGCATTATAGTAGAATCGCTTTTGCAATCATTTCTTTTCAATATAAAAAGGACTAGTTAAGTGTGCAATTGCAATGCGAAAGCAAATCTATCATGCAATGGGAAAAGCAAGTTATCTGTTTTCATTGGCACAGAAGTTAGTTATTTCTTGCAAAGCAACTATCTACTCTATGCAAATCGGAATGAGTTATTGCATTGCAAAGCAACAGCTAATGCAACTATTTCTCTTTATCATACGAATGCAACTTCTAAATGCAATGATTTCGCTTCAGTTATTTCTGAACATGTTAGTGGTAATTCTAGCGTGTATTATAGTAGATTGGCTATTGCAATAATTTCCCTTCAATATAAAAAGGACTAATTTACTGTGCAATTGCAATGCGAAAGCACAATAGATAATGCAATGGGAAAAGCACATTGTCTGTTTTTCAGTTATTTCTGAACATGTTAGTGGTAATTCTAGCGTGCATTATAGTAGATTGGCTATTGCAATAATTTCCCTTCAATATAAAAAGGACTAATTTACTGTGCAATTGCAATGCGAAAGCACAATAGATAATGCAATGGGAAAAGCACATTGTCTGGCACATTGCACATTTTCTTTGCACAGAAGTTAGTTCTTTCTTGCAATGTAACTATTTGCTCTTTGCACATCGGTATAAATTATTGCATTGTAAAGCAACAGCTAATGCAAAGATTTCTCTTTATCACACGAATGCAACTTATAAATGCAAAGATTTCGCTTCAGTTATTTCTGAACATGTTAGTGGTAGTATTTAGTTCTATCATGCATAATAGTAGAATGGCTATTGCAATAATTTCCCTTCAATATAAAAATGACTAGTTAGTGTGCAATTGCAATGCGAAAGCACAATCTATGATGCAATGGGAAAAGCACGTTATCTGTTTTCATTGCACAGAAGTTAGTTATTTCTTGAAATTCAACTATCTACTCTATGCAAATCGGAATGAGTTATTGCATTGTAAAGCAACAGCTAATGCAACTATTTCTCTTTATCATACGAATGCAACTTCTAAATGCAATGATTTCGCTTCAGTTATTTCTGAACAGGTAGTGGTAGTATGTACATCTAGCATGCATTATAGTTGAATGGCTATTGCAACAATTCCCCTTCAATATAAAATGGACTAGTTTAGTGTCCAATTGCAATGCAAATGCAACATACATTTTGCAATCGGAAAAGCACGTTATCTGTTTTCATTGCACAGAAGTTAGTTCTTTCTTGCAATGCAACTATCTGCTCTATGCAAATCGGAATTAGTTATTGCATTGTAAAGCAACAGCTAAAGCAAAGACTTCTCTTTATTCATATCGAATGCAACTTATAAATGCAATGATTTCGCTTGTTATTTCTGAACACGTTAGTGGTAGTATTTACTTTTAGCGTGCATTATAGTAGAATGGCTATTGCAATAATTCCCTTCAATATAAAAAGGACTAATTTAGTGTGCAATTTGCAATGCAAAAGCACATTTTATGATGCAATTGGGAAAGCACGTTATCTGTTTTCATTGCACAGAAGTTAGTTATTTCTTGCAATGCAACTATCTACTCAATGCAAATCGTAATGAGTTACTGCATTGTAAAGCAACAACTAATACAACGATTTCTTTTTATCACATCGAATGCAACATCTCAATGCAACTAAATGCAACATTTTAATGCAACTATCTGCTCTATGCAAATCGGAATTAGTTATTGCATTGTACAGCAATAACTAATACAACGATTTCTTTTTATCACACGAATGCAACTTCTAAATGCAATGATTTCTCTTCAATTCTTTCTGAACATGTTAGTGGTAGTATATAGATCTAGCGTGCATTATAGTAGAATGGCTATTGCAACAATTTCCTTCAATATAAAAAGGACTAGGTTAGTGTGCAATTGCAATGCGAAATTGCAATATATAATGAAATGGGAAAAGCACTTTATCTATTTTCATTGCACAGAAGTTAGTTCTTTCTTGCAATGCAACTATTTGCTGCACATCGGTATAAGTTATTGCATTGTAAAGCAACAGCTAATGCAACGATTTCTCTTTATCACACGAATGCAACATCTCAATGCAACTAAATGCAACATTTTAATGCAACTATCTGCTCTATGCAAATCGGAATTAGTTATTGCATTGTAAAGCAACAACTAATACAACGATTTCTTTTTATCACACTGAATGCAACTTCTAAATGCAATAATTTCTCTTCAATTCTTTCTGAACATGTTAGTGGTAGTATATAGATCTAGCGTGCATTATAGTAGAATGGCTTTTGCAACAATTTCCTTCAATATAAAAAGGACTAGGTTAGTGTGCAATTGCAATGCGAAATTGCAATATATAATGAAATGGGAAAAGCACTTTATCTATTTTCATTGCACAGAAGTTAGTTCTTTCTTGCAATGCAACTATTTGCTGCACATCGGTATGAGTTATTGCATTGTAAAGCAACAGCTAATGCAACGATTTCTCTTTATCACACGAATGCAACTTCTAAATGCAATGATTTCGCTTCAGTTATTTCTGAACATGTTAGTGGTAGTTCTAGCGTGCATTAAGTAGATTGGCTATTGCAATAATTTCCCTTCAATATAAAAAGGACTAATTTACTGTGCAATTGCAATGCGAAAGCACAATAGATAATGCAATGGGAAAAGCACGTTATCTGTTTTCTTTGCACAGAAGTTAGTTCTTTCTTGCAATGTAACTATTTGCTCTTTACACATCGGTATAAGTTATTGCATTGTAAAGCAACAGCTAGTGCAAAGATTTTTCTTTATCACACGAATGCAACTTATAAATGCAAAGATCTGTTTTCAATGCACAGAATTTAGTTCTTTCTTGCAATGCAACTATCTGCTCTATGCATATTGGACTGAGTTATTGCATTGTAAAGCAACAGCTAATGAAACGATTTATCTTTATCACACGAATGCAACAGCTTAATGCAATGATTTCGCTTCAGTTCATTTCTGAACATGTTAGTGGTAGTTCTAGCAGTGCATAATAGTAGAATGGCTATTGCAATAATTTCCCTTCAATATAAAAATGACTAGTTTAGTGTGCAATTGCAATGCGAAAGCACAATATATAAAGATATTGGAAAAGCACGTTATCTGTTTTTATTGCACAGAAGTTAGTTCTTTCTTGCAATGCAACTATCTGCTCTATGCATATTGGACTGAGTTATTGCATTGTAAAGCAACAGCTAATGCAACGATTTATATTTATCACACGAATGCAACATCTAAATGCAATGATTTCCCTTCAGTTATTTCTGAACAAGTTAGTGGTTGTATGTTGTTTAAGCGTGCATTATAGTTGAATCGCTTTTGCAATAATTTCTTTTCAATATAAAAAGGACTAGTTAAGTGTGCAATTGCAATGCGAAAGCACAATCTATCATGCAATGGGAAAAGCAAGTTATCTGTTTTCATTGGCACAGAAGTTAGTTATTTCTTGCAATGCAACTATCTGCTCTATGCAAATCGGAATTAGTTATTGCATTGTAAAGCAACAGCTAATGCAAAGACTTCTCTTTATCACACGAATGCAACTTATAAATGCAATGATTTCGCTTCAGTTATTTCTGAACATGTTAGTGGTAGTATTTAGTTCTAGCGTGCATTATAGTAGAATGGCTATTGCAATAATTTCCCTTCAATATAAAAAGGACTCATTTAGTGTGCAATTGCAATGCGAAAGCACAATATATAATGCAATGAGAAAATCACGTTATCTGTGTTTACTGCACAGGAGTTAGTTCTTTCTTGCAATGCAACTATCTGCTATATGCACATCGGAATTAGTTATTGCATTCTAAAGCAACAACTAATACAATGATTTCTCTTTATTACACGAATGCAACATCTAAATGCAATGATTTCCCTTCAGTTATTTCTGAATAAGTTGGTGGTTGTTAGTTGTAGTTTTATGCGAATGCACAAGTGTTATTTGAACAATGGAATGAGTTAGTGATTTTAGGCATTATAAACTGACCGCTCATTTGATGTTTGAATTAGTTGAATTAGTTTCAGATTGGAAATGCACGGTAAAGCACATATGTTATGTCTTTTCATTGCGAAAGGAAAATGTTAGTACTAGTGTGCATTATAGTAGAATGGCTATTGCAATAATTTCCCATAAGGAACAGTTTGGTATGCAATGCAATGCGAAAACAAGTTATAATGCAATGGCGAAAAGCACATTATCTGTTTCCAATGCATAGAAGTTAGTTATTTCTTGAAATGCAATGCAACTATCTCTTCTATGCTTTTGCTTCTATGCATTGTAAGGCAACCATTCACATGATTTTTTCTGTTCAGAACAGAAATGAATTAGTAGAATATAAATGCATGGAAAAAACACATATTAGGTGTTTTATTTTCATTGCACAGAGAAAAATGTTAGTTATTGCAATGCAATTCAACTATCTCTTCTATGCACACTGGAAGGTATTAGTTATTTTATGCTTGGACTGTACATAGCTTATATGTTATTTTTTTAATGCACAATGTTGGACGTGTGTTCATGCAAGCATGTTGTTTTTGACAACTGTTTAACAACTGAATGAGTTAGTTATTGTATTGTAAAGCAACAGCTAATGCAACATTTTCGCTTCATCATACACATGGCAACAGCTAAATGCAATGTTATAGCTAATATGTTTTTCTTTCATGCACGTTAGACGTGTGTGCAATGCAGGCATGTTGTTTTTCGTTGAACAAAGGACTGAGTTAGTTATTACATGCTTTGTAAAGCTAATGCAATGAACTCTCTTCATGACACAAATGCAACAGCTAAATGTAATGATTTTCCTTCAGTCACACAATGCAATTTAAAAGCACATGCACTGCACATCTCTTTGTTGGAGAAAGGAACGAGTTAGTCATTGTATGAATTGATGAATTAGTCAACGCAATGCACGCAATAAATGAAGTACTAATTCATTTGTGTTCTGGAGAGAAAACGTCATATGAATGGTCATTCATATGACGTTTTCTCCAGAACACAAATGAATTAGTACTTCATTTATTGCGTGCATTATAGTAGAATGGCTATTGCAATAATTTCCATTCAATATAAAAAGGACTTTGTTTTTTAGTAAAAAAGTTTAGTGTGCAATGCACTACTTGCACAACTACTTCTGCGTTCTACTTCTACTTCTGCGGTCACTCATTGACCGCAGTACATTGAAAGTAAACATAACCGGAAATAAGTGATAGGCTATGTATTGTTTCCAAACGGAAGTGCGTCGTGAAGTTCAGTGCAAGTGGTTACAATAAATATTGTAAATATTGTTCTCCACATCGAGAGGGGTCAGCTGAGGTGGCTTGGGCATCTGTTCCGGATGCCTCCTGGACGCCTTCACGGGGAGGTGTTCCGGGCACGTCCCACTGGGCGGAGACCCCGGGGAAGACTACTTGATTTGTAGACATACTCATAGACTCCTTATCTTTAAAATAACCGTAATGAAATGTCTATTATTATATTAAATGCGTCTCTATAGCACACGTTGTGTTTATCGTGCAATCTAAACGCGTGCATTTGTTTTTCGCGTGCATCTGATACGACTATTTTCGCTGTCAACAATTTCCTCTTTAGACTCTTTGATAGTGCCATTTTCTTTCACCAGCTAGCTTAAATGTTAACATCACTCTACACACGACATAATTGCGTAACCTACCTCCAGCACGCAAACAATAAAAAATGTAGTTTAGTATGCGAGGATCATGGAATGCCAAGCAATAATTCCTTTAAAATAAAGTTTAAAAGTAGTCTACAGTCAAATAATTATTACAATTAGTTGGACTCCATGTCCAAATTCAAACAATAGGCCTACACATTTATCATTCACAATATGGAAAGAGTAAAAAAATAACATAGTTCGTTAAGAGCATTAGTCAAAAATGCTTATTCCGCATCTCCCACTTGTGTGTTTTGGCAAGGCGGGATGTGTTGCAAGATGCGCAAAATATCGGTAGACATGTGGGTCAGACATCATTTTGACCACTTCATTAAGTTTTGTTTTGTAGAAAGCCTTTCTAAAAATTTTATTTCATTTGTATCTTATTTCTCAAAAATTAACCTAAACTCAGTGTTTAAGCTGTCTCACAGACACGATAAATATATAGAAAGAATAACAATTTCTAATTTAAAACGAAACAATTCAAAACGAAACAAGGCATTCTCACCCCAAGGCGTCACCTAACTGACGACTTGGGAAGCATTTGACCAAGCTTCAATATCTGACGCTTTGGGCGCCCTCTAGCGTCAGTCCATGACGCCCTGAGGATCGCGTGTAACCCTACCCTACCCCAGACCTAAACTTAACCACGTCATCCAACTGACGCTAAAGGAAAGCGTCAGTTATATGACGCTGTAGGATCGCGTCATGAACTGACGCCAAAGGGCGCCCCAAAGCGTCAGATATTGAAGCTTGGTCAAAAGTGGTCAAAAGTGACGAGTTGGGGTGAGAATGTGTTGCACGAAAAGAAACCGACTAATCTCTGATTATATAATCCATATGAATGGCTCTGGCTAAATCTACATCTGTCCACTGAAGAGGCTATAATAACCACAACCTGGAGGAGGAACTATATAAATGTATAAAAAAGTATAATATAACCGTATTACATTAACAGCAGGTTTTAGTCTTCACTCACCCTGCTTGTAAATAATTTTAGGGCATATATGCTAATGAAAGAGTTGCAATGCAGAGCCCTGCTTCACTGTATTCACCAATGGTCTTACAAATGTTAATTCTCCCTTACAGCCAGAGTTATTATTTATTCGTTTTAATTTCTATTTCAGTTAACTAAAGTGTTTTTTTTTACACCCAGTGCTACTTTAGTTGTACTAAAAAAGTTATATTAGTTTAGTTTTATTCTACAATCACCTGGCTAACTACAGTTACGTCTATTTAGAAAGTGTTTCCGGTTACATTCGCTTCCAAAAAGGAATAGACCACGTGACTTCCGTTTTTGGTTTATAATCGAAAAACGAATTGACAGTAGTTCAAAGACTCACTTCATTGTTTGTTCAAAAAGGAATAACGATAAAATGATTTCCAAAAACGAAAAACTGTAAGACACTTCAATTTAGATAAATACAGAGTATGGATTTAAAAAAAGAGCAAGGGTAAAGACAAGTACATAGCCAGTATACATGAAAGGAATTACAATACTAAAAAAGTAAATATTTTGATAAAGAGAGATATAAAGTTTCAAACGTTCTGTTACGTTTTTTGAAGTATTTGAAGCTCTGAAACATTTGAGTAAAATCACACACAAGTGTAAGTTTAAATCACACTTAAAAAAGGGCACATCTTGCAGGGATATAGGAGGAACTGTCTCCATTTTTACTGACAGCCATCTATGTATATTAAACCAAAATTTCGAATTAATCTGAAAATAAAAGAGAAGGTGATCGTGTTTCAGGACCAGAAAAACAAAAGCCACAAGGTTCCACCTCAAAATTAAATCGTTTCTGCATAAAATCATTTACTGGGTAAACCTTAAAAATAATTTTGTAATGAGTATCCTTGACCTTCGGAGTAACTGGATAGCCATATAGCAGGTAAAAGCTTTATCCTTCACTAAGGTTTCAACATCTCCCAAAAAAATAGCACTGATAATCACTACTGATAATACGTTTGAGTTCTTTGTAAATAAGTTTGTTGTTACACTACTGTCTAAGATGTCTACATTACATATTTTTAAAGAGGGAAGGGATAGCCTACTCAGCCCGATCTCATGAAAGTTAGTATCTATGTCACGAATGTCATTTCTCGTGGCATTTATACACGAAAAACAGTTTTTGCGTGTATATGGCACGCGACTTTTCACGTACATATGATTCGCACTTTTTGGCGTAAAATATGCACGAACTCCCCACCCCCTCCCCCCTAAATCTAACCCAGGGTTTTTTAGTGCGTACCATATACACGCAAAAACCTTTTTTGGCGTATAAATGCCACGAGAAATGACACTCGTGGTATAGATACGCATCTTCATGAGACTGTGTTGCCTACTACAGGTCTAGCTAAAGGATCAAGAAAACTAGGCAAAGTTTGCACAGAAATGTCCAATTTTTCTCATATTCACAGACCTTGTCATAAAATTCGTTTAAGTGATCATTCAAATTAATCGAGGATGGATGACAGATAGATCATTATAATGTGTTGATTTTAATAAAGACGCGGAACTCCTCTCTCATCATGGTAAAACGCAATGAGCGCCACTCTTTTACTTTCGTTTTCAACAACGTAATTCTCTTTAGAGAAAATCAATCAAGGAACACATAACAGGGCATTTACTACTGTTGTAATTTGTCAATGTAAATTATTTAATTTGATTGTAACAGCCTACTGTCTTATTTTTCTGATTTAATGTATTGATCAAATTAAGGAATATTTTAAAAGAAAGATGGAGCATAGGCTACATAAAATTAGAGGGAAAATGCCCTATTTTAAAGGTAAAAAAAATATTCTGATAAGAGTGTTTGCCAACAGTGATGTAATTGACAATTAACGTTGAAGGGAGAAAAAAGCCTCTGTTTAAGATATGAAATGTAATTTTGGCCAAAGAAGAACATTTAATTTAAATAAATGTGAATTTTAAATCAGCCTACTTCAGTGTGATATTTTACCATATTATCATGCTTAACATTGAGAATTTGAAAAATTGTAATGATGTTCAGATGCAGATATCTAAATCAAAGAATAGCCTATCATAGGTTTGGGCGGTTGGATTATTTTTGAGTGCCCTAATCAGTGACTGGCCGACGAATCCTCTGCACCCGACCTCGAATGGGATTACATCGGGTCCTCCACTCCCTGCTTCGGCATTCGCCTGCCAGCTCCTCGTACTTGGCCCTCTTCCTCTCAAAAGCAGAGCAGAGCTCTCAGAGCAGACGGGGCAGGATACCGTGCTGGTAGATCCAGGCTTTAAATTTACCTGGCAGCCCTGACTTGTCCACAGCCATCAGCCAGGTTACCAACTGGTTAGTTGTTGTCTGGAGAGCTGCGGTATCCTTCAGGGTGCAGTCGTAGATCTTACCCAGACTCTTGACTGGCTTTTCTCCGACAGATGGTATCTGGATGTCTCCAATTGAGAAGCGGAACTGGTCTGTAACCTTCCCTTTCTTTACCACCAGGGACCTGGACTTAGCTGGCTTAAAATCCATCCTAGCCCATTTAATGAGGTGCTCGAGCCCTTGGAGAATCCATCTGCACCCCGGGACTGATGCTGTGGTCACCGTCAGATCATCCATAAATGCTCTGATGGGGGGCTGCCGTATGCCTGACTTGGTGAGTGGGCCTCTGCACTCTACCTCTGCAGACTTCACTAGCATATTCATTGCCAAAGCAAACAATATCACGGAAATAGTACATCCCGTGATAATGCCCTTCTCAAGCCGATGAAATGCAGATGTTTCCGCTCCAGAGGTAACTCTCAGACTGAAGGAGTTATAATAATCCAGTATGAGGTTCTTAGTCTTGTCTGGAACGTGGTGTCGGTCAAGTGCAGCTTCTACTAGTCTATGGGGGATTGACCCATAGGCATAGGCGAGGTCTGAGCCAGAGGACTGCTAGGTCCCCTTTGCCTTCACGTGCCTCACGTAAGAGCTGAGTGACAACTCCTGTATGCTCGATAAATCCTGGCATCTTTGGGACTCCCCCCTTCTGCACTGAGGTATCAATGTACTTGTTCCTCAGCAGGAACTCCGTCAGTCGTCGGGCAAGAATACTAAAGAATATTTTGCTCTCAACACTGAGGAGCGAGATGACTCTAAACTGCTCGATGGTACTTGAGCTCTCCTCCTTCGGGATCCAGACACCCTCTGCGTGTCGCCACTGTTGCACCACCTTCCCCCTCCTCCAGATGACCTTGATTAGTTTCCATAACCTCTTCAAGAGTCTGGGGCACCTCTTATAGACGACGTACGGCACTCCACTCGGGTCTGGTGTGGAGCAAGTTCTAGCAGCCTTGACGACTTCTTCCACTTCCTTCAAAGTTGGCTCCCTGGTGTTAAATGCCGAGGTGGGTTCCGCGGAGTTATCAACGTTTTACATGGCCCGAGATCTTTTCCTCTTGCACTGTCACTGTAGGTGGTGCTGAGGTACTTGTTAACCTCTTCTTCAGTGCACGCAAGATGGCCACTTTTTTTCTGCCCGAGGATCTTCTTCGTAAATCCAAAAGGGTTAGAAATGAAGGCGACACGTTTCCTGGCTCTCTCTTTGCCCCTCCTCCTATGCCACTCAGCTCGCCGAGAGGGTGGTTAATCTTTTCCTCAGGGTGTGGCGGAGTTCTGCCAGACCAGCCTTTTCCTCCTCCCTTGCCTGCTTAAACTGCTGCCCGAGCAGTCTGAGCTCACTCCTTAGTTGGCTGATCTTCACTTCCCGTCGGTTTGGCTCTGCCACACCTCTGGTCAGCTGTTTTTCCTTAATACCAAACCTTTCAGCTCCGATGCTGATGATCATTGCTGACAGAGCCCGCAACTTCTGGCTCTACACTGCCCCTCGCGGTAGCTTCAAGGATTTTGTCCAGGTCCTCGTCGAACTGGAGCCACTCTCTCTCCTTGTTGGCAGCAGGCCACTTGACCCGGCGGTGTTTGGAATGTCTGATATGGGGTGGAGCTTGTGGTGCGTGGAGGTACTGGGCACTGTGGGGTGACTCCGGGCCGGGCTCCTCCTGCGTCTCACCAGGTATTGGACCTGTGCGTTGCACCACCTGCTTCCCTATCAAGCATTTCATTTTAGCCTGGTGGATCTTCAAGCCATGCCGGTTCTTGCAGACTTTGCCACATACGCAAACTGCACTCATTGTCGTTTCTCCATAAGCATTGGTCGTTACCTGTGTGTCCGTCCTGTTGGGGTGCTCATTCTCCCCCTCTCGGGCACCCCAGGGGTACCCTCATTAGGGGTTTTCGTAGCTTGTTTATGGGTGCATCCTCACGGAAGCTGCAGTCTGGGTTGCTGGCCCTTACTGTCTTCCCAGTTGCCAGCTGTCTCTCCAGCAGTCCCCATACTCTTCATGGTTGTCATCCGGACTGTTCCCGGAAGTCACTGACTTAGTCAGATGGTATAGTTCTTGAAATACACCTCTGGTGCAACTCAGACACATCATCAGTGATGTATCTTGGGTTCATTGGGTGTTTCGGGTCTCACATTGGGTGTTTGGGTCGCCTGGGCAAGGGTGTATCATCATAGTGAGGAGTGAGCTCAGACTGCAACCCAGCCAGGGTTGATCAGACCCTAAAAATGAAGGCAGATAACAATTTTTTCAAGACTAAATTATTTTGGTAATAAAGATATTCTTAGCGAGAGAGAGCAGAAAGAACTTCACTCTCTTCATTTAGAGCTGGATGCCTTTTACACTGAAAAGGCTAAAGGAGCATTCATACGCTCAAGAGCCAGGTGGATTGAGGAGGGAAAAAACTCTTCATATTTCTTTAATTTAGAAAAACATAAAAAAGCTTTAAAAATTATTAAACTAAGCATTAATAACTGTATAAGTGAAGAGAAAACAGCTATTGATGATTACATCTATTCCTTCTAAGTGATTTATATAAATCAAAATTTACAAAAAGAGATTGTGATTTTTTCTTTTCATACTTAAAAGATGAAGTTCCTATAATAGCCGCTAGTTTTAGAAATATGATGGAAGCTGGCATTGAGATTTCAGAATTGGATATTGTGATAAAACAAATGTCTAATGGAAAGTCCCCAGGTATTGATGGCATCACAGTAGAACTATATAAACATTTTTGTCCCGAAATAATTTAAAAAATAATAATAATAAGTTATTTTAGTGTTGCTATGATTTAGTATAGTTGACCATATTAGGCTTTATGTTTTACGTTTACTTCCGTTTATTCAGCGGTTGTAACGGCTGAAGCGCGCGCTGGTTTGTATACTATCTGACATCATAGTTAGTATGCATTATGTTAGAGAATCAGTTGGTCTGGTCGGTAGTTGTGTGAGCTGCACTTTCCCTCAGAGTGTGCGTAAATGAAAAGAGTAAGTACATCTGTGATACTGTGTTATTTATTAAACTAGTTATTTATGTTATTTGATGTGGATAAGAGGTGTTTAAGGAGTCAATTTGCGACTGTGGTGTTAATTATATTCGCGTTCGTACATCTCGCATTCGAGCTTCGACTCATTTGATTTAGTAGGCTACGTCAGGTTAATCGATATGTAATATTGTGTTTTAGATGTATTTATACTTTATATTTGTTGTTAGGATTGATCAGTAAGTGATGTCTATGTTAGTGGGAATTTAACTTATAATAAGAAAATCTGAGGATCCTTAATAAGTGTTTGAAATCTTTACATTATGCTTACAGTATTAGAGTTTAAGAGATATACTGTATGGTTATACTGATTATTGTTTGCTTTGTTTAGTTTATTGCTTAGAGAGGAATGAGTGTATGTGTTTGATTTATTCATTTGTAATTTGTTTCTCTCTTTATAGAAACCACACACACACACACACACACACACACACACACACAAACACGCACGCACAGCACGCACGCACGCACGCACGCACACACACACACACACACACACACACACACACACCACACACACACACACACACACACACACACACACACACACACACACACACACACACACACACACACACACACACACATACTCAGAGAATTACAAGACAGAGGAATAAAGAAACAGAATCAGAATTATTTCTCCACTCTTTATTTCATACTCTGGAACATTTGGCCTTAAGTGGTGTTCTGGCCGACACACCTGCGTGAACTTGGTGATAAATCCAGAACTAGCACATACTGTAGACTGAAGTGTCTACCTATTATCTTCAATACATAAAGGTGAATTGTCATCATCAATGATGCATGGCTTAATTATTCTAGTTCCAAAGTCTAACAAGGATAAATTATTTTAGACAATTGGAGACCAATAACTTTTATGTAATGATTTCTCATGTTTTTGCAAATAGACTTAAAAAAGGCATTCGGTGAAATTATCAGTGAAACTCAATTGGTTTTTATCAAAGGGAGAAGTATTCACAGTCATATTAGATTAGTCCATGATATGCTTGATTATAATTATTTATACTACAGGGCTGTTGAATGCTTGATTCTGATTGGTTGAGAACGTTTTAAAGATGTGCAATTTTTTCAGGAAACGACACGGCTAAAGTAGTTTCAGGCAAGTTTGAACCGCATTACAGTTCCAACCACATTACAGTTCCATATCACTGTGCATAGTTAAAAATAGGATTCAATTCATAACAAGAGAAGACATGCAGCTCCATGCGCTTGATCTGAAATATTCGATGTCTAACTTCACAATCAACTGACACATACAGTTTAATTTTAATAAATTAAGTATAGTCCCATCTATAATAGGCTAAATAGAAAATTAAACTGCATATATAAATAAATTAATAGTCCTGCTGCACGGATTTTCATAATTATTCCAGATAATATAACAAATAAATAATTATTGATAGGCTTACTTGTTAAAAGGGCTTTGTGTTTTCATTTATTGGGTACCCAATGTCAATTATAGAAAACAATAATGAACGAATTAATTAAAACGAAGTTAATAAATAAATAAATAATAATATTAATATTGACGCACATGCTTTTCTGTCTCATTATTTCAACATTATTTCTCTCTCTCTCTCTCTCTCTCTCTCTCTCTCTCTCTCTGTAATAACTGCACTAATAACTGCATTAAGCCGGGACAGACTAGTTTAGGCCTACGCCAGTTATGAATGTATAATTTAATACTTCTGACTGATCATGCCCAGGGCCGTATTAAGAGCTCACTGGGCCCCGGGCTATGAGTTACTGCAGGGCCCCCCCACCACTTTAGGTCACCAACTACATGAGCTAAATGTTATATTATTATACGAAGTCATTTTATCTCCATACATTCAGAAAATCATAAAAATAAAAGTCCTAATTTCCACAGACCAATTCCACCTCAGATGGAAAGGACACTTCTCAAGGTGTCACCTGCAAAGTTTCAGGACATTCTGATGTTGTTTTACAAAATAAGAGCCCCCAAAACATATATTAGGCCTACCTGTTGTCTCCATACATTCAGAACATCATAAAAATAAAAGTCCTAATTTCCACAGACCAATTCCACCTCAGATGGAAAGGACACTTCTCAAGGTGTCACCTGCAAAGTTTCAGGACATTCTGATGTTGTTTACGAAATAAGAGCCCCAAAACATATATTAGGCCTACCTGTTGTCTCCATACATTCAGAAAATCATAAAAATAAAGGTTCTAATTTCCACAGACCAATTCCACCTCAAATGAGAGGACACCTTTCAAGGTGTCCCTGCAAAGTTTCAGGACATTCTGATGTTGTTTTACAAAATAGAGCCCCAAAACATACATTAGGCCTACCTGTTGTCTCCATACATTCAGAAATCATAAAAATAAAGGTTCTAATTTCCACAGACCAATTCCACCTCTAGATGGAGAGACACCTTCTCAAGGTGTCCCTGCAAAGTTTCAGGACATTCTGATGTTGTTTTACAAAATAAGAGCCCCCAAAACATATATTAGGCCTACCTGTTGTCTCCATACATTTAGAAAATCATAAAAATAAAAGTCCTAATTTCCACAGACCAATTCCACCTCAGATGGAAAGGACACCTTCTCAAGGTGTCACCTGCAAAGTTTCAAGACATTCTGATGTTGTTTTACAAATAGAGCCCCAAAACATATATAACACAGGTAGGCCTAATATATGTTTTGGGGCTCTTATTTTGTAAAACAACATCAGAATGTCCTGAAACTTTGCAGGTGACACCTTGAAAGGTGTCCTCTCCATCTGAGGCGGAATTGGTCTGTGGAAATTAGGACTTTTATTTTTATGATTTTCTGAATGTATGGAGACAACAGGTAGGCCTAATATATGAGTTTTGGGGCTCTATTTTGTAAAACAACATCAGAATGTCCTGAAACTTTGCAGGGGACACATTGAGAAGGTGTCTTCTCCATCTGA
Organism: Hybognathus amarus; assembly: GCA_030378365.1. Classification (NCBI taxonomy): domain Eukaryota; kingdom Metazoa; phylum Chordata; class Actinopteri; order Cypriniformes; family Leuciscidae; genus Hybognathus; species Hybognathus amarus. The sequence continues at coordinate 50,668 of JAQIUQ010006206.1, forward strand.
GGTGGAATTGGTCTGTGGAAATTAGGACTTTTATTTTTATGATGTTCTGAATGTATGGAGACAACAGGTAGGCCTAATATATGTTTTGGGGCTCTTATTTTGTAAAACAACATCAGAATGTCCTGAAACTTTGCAGGTGACACCTTGAGAAGGTGTCTTCTCCATCTGAGGTGGAATTGGTCTGTGGAAATTAGGACTTTTATTTTTATGATTTTCTGAATGTATGGAGACAACAGGTAGGCCTAATATGTGTTTTGGGGGCTCTTATTTTGTAAAACAACATCAGAATGTCCTGAAACTTTGCAGGTGACACCTTGAGAAGGTGTCCTTTCCATCTGAGGTGGAATTGGTCTGTGGAAATTGGGACTTTTATTTTTATGATTTTCTGAATGTATGGAGACAACAGGTAGGCCTAATATATGTTTTGGGGTCTCTTATTTTGTAAAACAACATCAGAATGTCCTGAAACTTTGCAGGTGACACCTTGAGAAGGTGTCCTCTCCATGCTGAGGTGGAATTGGTCTGTGGAAATTAGGACTTTTATTTTTATGATTTTCTGAATGTATGGAGACAACAGGTAGGCCTAATATATGTTTTGGGGGCTCTTATTTTGTAAAACAACATCAGAATGTCCTGAAACTTTGCAGGGGACACCTTGAGAAGGTGTCCTCTCCATCTGAGGTGGAATTGGTCAGTGGAAATTAGGACTTTTATTTTTATGATTTTCTGAATGTATGGAGACAACAGGTAGGCCTAATATATGTTTTGGGGGCTCTTATTTTGTAAAACAACATCAGAATGTCCTGAAACTTTGCAGGGGACACATTGAGAAGGTGTCTTCTCCATCTGAGGTGGAATTGGTCTGTGGAAATTAGGACTTTTATTTTTATGATGTTCTGAATGTATGGAGACAACAGGTAGGCCTAATATATGTTTTGGGGGCTCTTATTTTGTAAAACAACATCAGAATGTCCTGAAACTTTGCAGGTGACACCTTGAGAAGGTGTCCTTTCCATCTGAGGTGGAATTGGTCTGTGGAAATTAGGACTTTTATTTTTATGATTTTCTGAATGTATGGAGACAACAGGTAGGCCTAATATATGTTTTGGGGGCTCTTATTTTGTAAAACAACATCAGAATGTCCTGAAACTTTGCAGGGGACACCTTGAGAAGGTGTCCTCTCCATCTGAGGTGGAATTGGTCTGTGGAAATTAGAACCTTTATTTTTATGATTTTCTGAATGTATGGAGACAACAGGTAGGCCTAATATATGTTTTGGGGGCTCTTATTTTGTAAAACAACATCAGAATGTCCTGAAACTTTGCAGGTGACACCTTGAGAAGGTGTCCTCTCCATCTGAGGCGGAATTGGTCTGTGGAAATTAGGACTTTTATTTTTATGATTTTCTGAATGTATGGAGACAACAGGTAGGCCTAATATATGAGTTTTGGGGGCTCTTATTTTGTAAAACATCAGATAGATAGAATAGATAGATAGATAGATAGATAGATAGATAGATAGATAGATAGATGATATAGATAGATAGATAGATAGATAGATAGATAGAGAGATAGATGAGATAGATAGATAGATAGATAGATAGATAGATATGATGAGATAGATACAGATAGATAGATAGATAGATAGATAGATAGATAGATAGATAGATAGATAGATAGATAGATAGATAGATAGATAGATAGATAGATAGATAGAGAGACGGACGGATCGGACGGACGGAAATAGCCTTCGCTGGAAGAATGGTTGACTGTATGGTTTCAGATTGTTTGACGGTCTTACCATAATACTTAGTGCATAAGCGCATAGAGAAATATAGGGGCGGCTAGTTTGACCGCTCATTTCGACGTGGAGGCTGGCTTGACTGCAGTCCGAATTCCGACTCCCTGCCAGAATCTGACTGCCCTCGCGAGCACGCGCATGACGTCAATTTGTGCCGCCGCCACTTGCGAAAACAGACAGTAACCAGACGACGTAAGAAATTACATGATAGCAATTTGTTTGTTGATCTTTGATCATGTATTTATTCTTTTTTCGTCTTTGTTCATGTATTTGACCAAACTCGTATGATTTACAACTTGGACTGTCAGGTTTTTCGCTTGTAATGTGTTTTTACTAGAATATTGTAAAACAGTGTTTTTAAAAAAAAACAAAAAAAAAAAACACTACAGTGTTTTTTGTCGTAAAACGATGGCTTAGTTTCGTAAGGGTAGCCTACACCTAAACATTAACATCATTACTAAATGGAATGCAGACAAATATGTCATTTGACTTTGCTGCCTGCACATTTTCTAAAACAACAGTGCTGCAAAAACATACTTCCCTATGTAAAATGATAATTATTGAACCTCCACACTTGTGCTTTACTTATTCAACCTGCAAACTTTTTTACAGGTAGTCTATAGGATGAGATGAGTCTCCAGAAAGAGTGTCTTGAGTCTCTTACCCAGCTAAAGTGATCCCAGAGTGGGGGTGTGAATTCGGCAGGGCTGCTGTTATCATACTCCCCTATGTAAAATACTTATTATTGAAACTACACACTTGTGCTTTTCTGCAGGTAGTCTATAGGATGAGATGAGTCTCCAGAAAGAGTGTCTTGAGTCTCTGACCCAGCTAAAGTGATCCCAGAGTGGGGGGTGTGAATTCGGCAGGGCTGCCAAAATCATACCCCCCTATGTAAAATACTTATTATTGAAACTACACACTTGTGCTTTTCTGCAGGTAGTCTATAGGATGAGATGAGTCTCCAGAAAGAGTGTCTTGAGTCTCTGACCCAGCTAAAGTGATCCCAGAGTGGGGGGTGTGAATTCGGCAGGGCTGCCAAAATCATACCCCCCTATGTAAAATACTTACTATTTAATTTAAATGAATACAATTTTTTTTACAGGTAGTCTACAGGATGAGATGAGTCTCCAGAAAGAGTGTCTTGAGTCTCTGACCCAGCTAAAGTGATCCCAGAGTGGGGGGTGTGAATTCGGCAGGGTTGCCAAAATCATACCCCCCTATGTAAAATACTTACTATTGAAACTACACACTTGTGCTTTTCTGCAGGTAGTCTATAGGATGAGATGAGTCTCCAGAAAGAGTGTTTTAGGTCTCTGACCCAGCTAAAGTGATCTCAGAGTGGGGGGTGTGAATTCGGCAGGGCTGCCAAAATCATACCCCCCTATGTAAAATACTTATTATTGAAACTACACACTTGTGCTTTTCTGCAGGTAGTCTATAGGATGAGATGAGTCTCCAGAAAGAGTGTCTTGAGTCTCTGACCCAGCTAAAGTGATCCCAGAGTGGGGGTGTGAATTCGGCAGGGCTGCCAAAATCATACCCCCCTATGTAAAATACTTACTATTTAATTTAAATGAATACAATTTTTTTTACAGGTAGTCTACAGGATGAGATGAGTCTCCAGAAAGAGTGTCTTGAGTCTCTGACCCAGCTAAAGTGATCCCAGAGTGGGGGGTGTAAATTCGGCAGGGCTGCCAAAATCATACCCCCCTATGTAAAATACTTATTATTGAAACTACACACTTGTGCTTTTCTGCAGGTAGTCTATAGGATGAGATGAGTCTCCAGAAAGAGTGTTTTAGGTCTCTTACCCAGCTAAAGTGATCCCAGAGTGGGGGGTGTGAATTCGGCAGGGCTGCCAAAATCATACCCCCCTATGTAAAATACTTATTATTGAAACTACACACTTGTGCTTTTCTGCAGGTAGTCTATAGGATGAGATGAGTCTCCAGAAAGAGTGTCTTGAGTCTCTGACCCAGCTAAAGTGATCCCAGAGTGGGGGGTGTGAATTCGGCAGGGCTGCTGTTATCATACTCCCCTATGTAAAATACTTATTATTGAAACTACACACTTGTGCTTTTCTGCAAGTAGTCTATAGGATGAGATGAGTCTCCAGAAAGAGTGTTTTAGGTCTCTTACCCAGCTAAAGTGATCCCAGAGTGGGGGGTGTGAATTCGGCAGGGCTGCCAAAATCATACCCCCCTATGTAAAATACTTACTATTGAAACTACACACTTGTGCTTTTCTGCAGGTAGTCTATAGGATGAGATGAGTCTCCAGAAAGAGTGTCTTGAGTCTCTGACCCAGCTAAAGTGATCCCAGAGTGGGGGTGTGAATTCGGGCAGGGCTGCCAAAATCATACCCCCCTATGTAAAATACTTATTATTGAAACTACACACTTGTGCTTTTCTGCAGGTAGTCTATAGGATGAGATGAGTCTCCAGAAAGTGTTTTAGGTCTCTGACCCAGCTAAAGTTGTTAGGGAGGTTCAGACAACAGGACCCAAGAGCAGATCAATTTAGAACAGGATTTATTGTCAAAAAGGTTAAATGAAAAAAAAAATAAATAAATAAATAAAAAGTAAAAAAAATAATTGGTAGCCGAGCCACCAAGTAAGAGGGTGAGACAGAGGCAAAATCCAAAGAACAGGCTGGGGTCAATCAGTAGCGGACCAACAGTTTGAAGGATGAAGCAAAGGCAATATTCCAGGACGAGAGCAGGGGGTCAAAAACCGGGTGAGCAAGCCGAGTCGAGATAAAAAAAAAAAGACTTTCGGGAAAGTGGTGATACGTACAAAAACCAAGACACACTAACAGAAAAACAAAGAAAGAGAGAAGCATAAGTAGTTTATATCACCTGGCAAATAAATTGTATAGTTAAGAAATGTACAATGAAGTTTTCAGAAAAAAAAAAAAAAAAAAGAAAATTACCACCTCAAACCTTACATTAAGGTTGACAAACTGGGCAGATGTATGTTTTGTGTTTTCTTGTACGTTGAACACATTTACAGTGAAACCAACGTGGGCACATATCACAGCCAATCTAAACATGTTGACAAACACATTTTGAAGTCAAGCATAGGTATTTCTGTAATCCATATCAAACAATACTTACATGAACATTATTATATCACCTTCAATTCATCTGATAAATTCAATAAAGGTTTGATAAGACAATATTCTTTTTTGGAATGCTTACCCAGTTGGTCACTTTTTTGCCACTGTTTCTGTCCCCACATAGATGGCACAGGTCCTTCAGGTTATCTAGTTGAGGCAGAATAAACAATGTTATCATAAAACAAGTTCTTAAAACATCACAAGTTTTTACACGCTAATGAATAATCACATTTTACCAACACTGTTTAATGGTTAAGGAACAAAAGAATTAATGAAAATTGGACCATTGAAACTTGCCAGTGTGCTGCAAGACACAAGCAGCAATTTTTCTTCTGAGGGCAGCCACACTTTCCTCAGATGTGGAAAAGTGAAGCGACTCATTAGTTAAGAAACATTCTGCAAACTAAAAAAGAAAAGTGATTATTAAGAATGATATGTAATGTATTCATTTTTTCTCTATATTTAAGGCTGCAAGACTGACCTTCTGTCCTAAAATATAAGTGAGGGATTTCCAAAGAATGATGTCAATACTAGAATGATAACTAAACTTTACAACCTTAACTTCTATTGTCAACAGTAACACTCTTCCTAATATATCCTTGTGTTGCATTTCAGTGGAAGTCACCATTAATTTCAATATTTATCATTGATATCCATTTACCATCCAGAATAACCATCTCCATTGTATTTACCTCTGTTGGTACACTAAGGAAAGAAAGTCATATTTGGCATAATGATCCATTTAACTTGCCTTCAAGACAAAAGGTCCACAAGAACTGCCATCCTGTTGGCATGAATGTGGCAATGTCTCACACACCCATTTGGGCACGTTGTAGCCCTTGTGTATCATAAAGGACCTGTAATATTTATGATTGTGGGGTAAAAAGGTAATTATGATTATGGGGTAAAAATAGGTTCATTGACAACATGACAATAAATCTCTTGAATTTGGAATTTATTAAATTAAATAGAATATCTAGAAACACCTTTAGAATTTCAGAAGATCTTGTTTTAAATGTTGATTTACCTTGTCACATTCTGACACCTTTGGACTTTTGATGTGGTCTCTCCTAGAGGATCAAAGAACAGAGCCCTCTTCTCTTGTGGAATCATAATCTTAATAATAAAGATATTGCAAATGATTACAACAAAACTTTAAACTCAAAAAAAAAAAATTGCACCCAACCACTTAAAAGTGTCACGGGTTGTTGCGGAGATGTAGGCAGAACAAGACAGAAGAGGCAAATGCTCCAATTCAATTATTTTACTGAAAACTCAAAACAGGTACAGGTACAGGTACAAGTGTAGTGCAGATGACAAAGACAGACTGGTGCAGACGAAGACTTTGACAAAAAGATAATTAAGACTGCTTTTAAAACATATAAACAGTACCGATCAGAGTCCAGTGCTGATTTTCGTTAATGATCCCAATGATGTACTTAAATTGTTTTGGATCCATCTGAAATTTCAATTAAAATAAAATCAACATTTAATGCACAAGTATTTTGAGGTGTAGTGAGCAACAAACAAAAAGCATCCCATGACCCAAGTTTGATTGCTGTTAAAAGAAATGACACTTTCTTCAATGCCCAGACACCCAAGAAGACATTGCCAAACCAACTATTTAGAATCAGAAATTAATATATAAGTAATTAATTAATATAGTAATCAGAAATATTATTTTGCCCTATAAGTAAACAACTAATATTCTACCATCCATCAAACAATTAGATTTCTATTCTCTCCACTTTACTTTAAATCATACTGACCTTTAGCATTTTACTATATTTTAATAGTGTTGTTAGTTTTCTTGTATATATTTGTTAAATCAATTATAGTTTGTTACAACTGTGTCTTCCTTGTGTTGACAATGCAGTAAGAGGCTCTACAAATTGGATCATTTATATTGTCTAGGTGACTCCATGACTGGTGCCCCAAGGTAAAAGCAGGGACATATTACTTGACCTACACATAGACACACACAAGAGTACGTGGGACCAAAACTCGCATTACCTCTATTATCAGTTGTATGATATAATACACAACTGATGACTGTGTGAAGATCAATTACATGTTAATCACATTTATATTGCAGTGTTCAATAAATTGTGTACTAACCTTGACCTTTGGTTTTTTATGCTTCCAGATGTCACTCATTTCGTAGGAATCTATGCACACAGCCTTGTTAGTTGAATCCAAACGAAGGAGTTAATCATTGATTTTAGAAAGAACCGTATTAAGCCAGTAGCCAGCATCATCCATGGCGAAAATGTTGAAATTGTAGAGACGTACAAGTACCTAGGAACTATTTTTGACTACAATCTCAAGTTTGACAAGAACAGAGAGTTGATCACTAAGCGGGGACAACAAAGAATACACTTGTTGCGGAAGCTAAACTCTTTCAATGTATGGCAGAGGATCTTATGTAATTTTTATCATTCTTTTATTGAAAGTCTTTTAACATTCTCATTTATCTGCTGGTTTGATGGATTGTCGGTAAGAGGACAAGAATAGCCTGGGTAGCATTGTTAAAATCTGCTCCAAGATCCTTGGAGTCCAGCTGACAGATCTGAGCTCCCTCTGGAAAAAACGGGTGCTCAAGAAGGCTAGACAGGTTATGAGATATCCTGACCATGTTCTTAATCAGGAATTCTGTCTAATGCCCTCGGGACGGCGATACTGCCGCCCCAAGGAAAACAAACAGATATGCAAATTCTTTCATTCCATCTGCAATTAGGTTTTTAAATACTGTTGATAGTAATAACTAGATATGTGTCAAACATCATTCACCTCTGTATTTTACTTATCTATTATTTAGTATCTATTATTTATTTAGTATTATTATTTATTTATTCATTGCTTATCTATTTCGAACAGTTGGTCTCCGTTGAGTCCATGTATTTTTGGCCTGTGTATTTGCTGCTCTGTTCCCAGTGCCCAAATGCAATATGATGTCACTGACTGCGTTTTTTGTTTTTGATGTTGACTAAGTGTTGTTGTCTTGTCTTGTTGTTACGACTGCTAGGCTTAAACTGAATTGCCCTACTGGGATAAATAAAGTTGTTTGAATCTTGAATCTTGAATCCTTGTTGAATTTCTTGACCAAAGAGACTCTGGGATCACTTTAGCTGGGTCAGAGACCTAAAACACTCTTTCTGGAGACTCATCTCATCCTATAGACTACCTGCAGAAAAGCACAAGTGTGTAGTTTCAATAATAAGTATTTTACATAGGGGGGTATGATTTTGGCAGCCCTGCCGAATTTACACCCCCACTCTGGGATCACTTTAGCTGGGTAAGAGACCTAAAACACTCTTTCTGGAGACTCATCTCATCCTATAGACTACCTGCAGAAAAGCACAAGTGTGTAGTTTCAATAATAAGTATTTTACATAGGGGGGTATGATTTTGGCAGCCCTGCCGAATTCACACCCCCACTCTGGGATCACTTTAGCTGGGTAAGAGACCTAAAACACTCTTTCTGGAGACTCATCTCATCCTATAGACTACCTGCAGAAAAGCACAAGTGTGTAGTTTCAATAATAAGTATTTTACATAGGGGGGTATGATTTTGGCAGCCCTGCCGAATTCACACCCCCACTCTGGGATCACTTTAGCTGGGTAAGAGACCTAAAACACTCTTTCTGGAGACTCATCTCATCCTATAGACTACCTGCAGAAAAGCACAAGTGTGTAGTTTCAATAGTAAGTATTTTACATAGGGGGGTATGATTTTGGCAGCCCTGCCGAATTCACACCCCCACTCTGGGATCACTTTAGCTGGGTAAGAGACCTAAAACACTCTTTCTGGAGACTCATCTCATCCTATAGACTACCTGCAGAAAAGCACAAGTGTGTAGTTTCAATAATAAGTATTTTACATAGGGGGGTATGATTTTGGCAGCCCTGCCGAATTTACACCCCCACTCTGGGATCACTTTAGCTGGGTCAGAGACTCAAGACACTCTTTCTGGAGACTCATCTCATCCTATAGACTACCTGCAGAAAAGCACAAGTGTGTAGTTTCAATAGTAAGTATTTTACATAGGGGGGTATGATTTTGGCAGCCCTGCCGAATTTACACCCCCCACTCTGGGATCACTTTAGCTGGGTCAGAGACTCAAGACACTCTTTCTGGAGACTCATCTCATCCTATAGACTACCTGCAGAAAAGCACAAGTGTGTAGTTTCAATAGTAAGTATTTTACATAGGGGGGTATGATTTTGGCAGCCCTGCCGAATTCACACCCCCCACTCTGGGATCACTTTAGCTGGGTCAGAGACTCAAGACACTCTTTCTGGAGACTCATCTCATCCTATAGACTACCTGCAGAAAAGCACAAGTGTGTAGTTTCAATAATAAGTATTTTACATAGGGGGGTATGATTTTGGCAGCCCTGCCGAATTCACACCCCCCACTCTGGGATCACTTTAGCTGGGTCAGAGACTCAAGACACTCTTTCTGGAGACTCATCTCATCCTATAGACTACCTGCAGAAAAGCACAAGTGTGTAGTTTCAATAATAAGTATTTTACATAGGGGGGTATGATTTTGGCAGCCCTGCCGAATTCACACCCCCCACTCTGGGATCACTTTAGCTGGGTCAGAGACTCAAGACACTCTTTCTGGAGACTCATCTCATCCTATAGACTACCTGCAGAAAACACAATTGTGTTCATTTAATTAATAGTAAGTATTTTACATAGGGGGGTATGATTTTGGCAGCCCTGCCGAATTCACACCCCCACTCTGGGATCACTTTAGCTGGGTCAGAGACTCAAGACACTCTTTCTGGAGACTCATCTCATCCTATAGACTACCTGCAGAAAACGGCTACTGACCGTCGCAACTCTGTCGTCATTTTGTTAAGCCCGCCCGCTGACTCTATACACGATGTGATTGGCCCGGCGAGAGTTGGGGGATTCCAGCTGAAACCGTCTATGGAGAGTTGCTAGACCACACTTTGTGTCAAAATAATTTTTGCTGCCGCTAGGGTGCGTCTAGATTTCTAGGCTACTATCGTCCAGTAAAGGTGAAACAATCTGTGGCAACCACCGAGTATTCCGTGGTGCCCTCACAGAATTTGTCAAAAAGCAAAAGGCTATAGAAGACTGGTCAGGGGGGATAAGGAGTTCACAGTTTAATTAGACTACATGCATCACAAACACGGACAACTTTAATAGCCTAAAGAGTCAAAATCAGCAATTGGCAACCTCGTCCAGTGAAGGTGAAACAATCTGTGGCGCCCACTGAATATTCCGTGGTACGGTCACGGAAGAATCCGTGGTCCCATCATTTGTCAATAAGCAAAATGCTATAGAAACTGGTCAGGGGGGATAAGGAGTTCACGGTTTAATTAGACTACATGCATCACAAACCCAGACAACTTGAATAGCCAACCTAAAGTGTCAAAATCAGCAGCATATCGTCCAGGTGAAACAATCTGTGGCGCCCACCGAATATTCCGTGGTACGGTCACGGAAGAAACCCGTGGTCCCATCACGGAAGAATCCGTGGTGCCATCACAGAATTTGTCAAAAAGCAAAAGGCTATAGAAACTGGTCAGGGGGATAAGAAGTTCACAGTTTAATTAGACTACATGCATCACAAACAGGCACAACTTTAATAGCAAACTAAAGTGTCAAAATCAGCAATAGGCAACCTCGTCCAGTGAAGGTGTATTGTGTTTCCACCGAATATTCCCATACGGTCACGGAATTTAGGATGACCAGACGTTATCCTAGCGATCAAACAACGACAGAACAATGCAATATCCAGTTAAAATCAAATATGTAAAGTAAAGAACTTTAAGTAAACTCAGAATATTTAAAGCGCTATCTTTCCAAATTATAAAACAACGTCAATCAGGGGACGCGCAGCTGTTGTAACAGCAGCCCGTGTGTAGAACACGGATGCCTGTCATTAACTTACATAGGCAACAATTCCGTGGGCACATCACGGATTTTTTGGCAAATCCGTGAAACTGCAACGGATTTTGAGTTAAGAGTCCGTGTTCATTTCACGGAATTCTGTGAGATCAGGTTTATCGGTTAAAAATATTATGACATCGTCCGCATATAACGCCAATTTATGTTCTTCATCTTGTATCTTAATACCCTTTATACCCGAACTTGCCCTTATGCATTCCGCCAATGCACAAGGCAATGATTTGTGGAGAGAGCGGATCGCCCTGTTTTACCCTCGTTTTATCTGAAAGGGTTTCGATAGCGAACCAATAGCTTTCACTCTAGCTGCAGTATCATTATACATTCCCATCATTAAATTAATGAATTTCTTGTGGAAGCCAAATTTATTCAGAAACTACAAACAGAAAAGGCCAAGACACTCGGTCGAATGCTTTTTCCGCATCCAATGTAAGCACTGCACTTGCGACTGCTTTCCCTCTCTTAGTCCTCTTTCTTTTTGAGGAACATGGCTTCCCATTGCAGCCTATGAAAATAAAATATTAATGTTTTCTGATCGAATATCAGTCTTATGGTTATGTTTTGGACTTTGGACGCTTTTTTCCAAAGTAACTAACATTAAAAAAACACAAAACTAAAACTACAAGACATAAAATACTAAACTACTCCAATGTCCATTAAATGTCAAGAACATCAACAGCAACTACAACTGTAACCCCAGTAATGATACCCGCTATGTTAAAGCTGGGGCCTGGGGTAAATAGTTGTTTCACAGTTAGCCTATGATTACCTAAAATAATCAAATGTATTTACCATTCCCTTCAGCAGGAATAAAGATGGAATCCGATACTGGTTTTGTGAGTCTTTTTTATATATATATATATTTGACTAAACCAATGAATAAAATAAAGCAATGTGTAAAGTAATAAAATGTGAAAATACACTCTTTCAAAATAAAATAAAATAAAATGTCAAATTAAATCCTTTTAAATGAGTATCAATTTGTTGAAATAAACCACTTCACAAGTCTTCACAAGTGTTAAACTGCCTGAAACATATGAATGTACAACTCAATAACACAGTCTTCCAGTTGGTATTAAACCGAATGAAATACTAGCAATACGTAACTGAACGAAAGCACG
>JAQIUQ010006209.1:0-49633 GCA_030378365.1 Hybognathus amarus
TTTGCGATGTACTTCGTTCAGTTACGTATTGCTGCCAATCTGGACTGTGGACAGTGGCCAGGGCATTGTCTTCAGCATACTAAGTAGTGCTCTCATGTGGCATATGAGAAAAATATGCATCTAATCTGACTTTGACAGCTAGTTGAGCACACAGCTGTCATTCTGAATTTAAAGAGAAAACAATTTTGGGTTATCCTTTAAAAACAGAATTGTTTCTCTCATTTCAGCATATTTATAATCAATTCATCAGACAAGTCAGAATCTGCTAATAATGGAACAACAGTTTGAAAAAGGTTTAAATAATATAGTTTTTGTTATAAGAGGCGATAAAACAACTTTGCATTGAAACTAAATAATAATAACTTGGTTTTCAACGAATTTGTGACAGCTGAATGTAACATTTTTGTCAAGCCAATGTCGGTCTCTGAGTAACAAGAAAATATTAAAGCCACGAAATAAACTTAAATGCGTAAACTAAGCATAATGAACAATGCAAAAAGCATTGTTTTATGTTTACCCTCAAATCAAACGTATTTGACCTTATGCACATTAACACGTCTGTCAAAAACGGGTGGATGTCGTTTGGAATCGAACTAAAATATTGACATATGGGCATTAATCTCTTCACTGGATATAGGTTACTTGCCGGCCAAGATATAAATAGTTATTACCAATGCACATTCTGCTTTCAAATACACATTATTTGAATATCACAAGTTATGACACCAATGTCTGTCAAAAATAACGTGATATCATGGCTTTCCGAGAAAGGGAGAATATTGCGGCCTGAATGAGTGGCTTCAGTTGTCAGAGCAACTGACGCTTTTGACTATACGTCAACATCTGACGCACATGGCACCCTTTAGCGTCAATATGAGACGCGCCTCCTAGTGGTTTAACCCTAATCCTGCCCCAGACCTAAACCTACCCGCGTCATCTAACTGACGCTAAAGGTTGCCATGTGCGTCGGATTTAAAGCGTCAGTTAGATGACGCCCTGAGGATGAGCGTCATCTAACCGACGGTAAAGGTTGCCATGTGCGGTCGGATTTAGACGCATGTTCAAAAGTGTCAGATGAACGCCCAGGATGAGTGTCATCTAACTGACGCTAAAGGTTGCCATGTGCGTCGGATTTAGACGCATGTCAAAATGTCAGTTAGATGACGCCCTAGGATGAGTGTCATCTAACTGATGCTAAAGGTTGCCATGTGTGCGTCAGATTTAAAAGCGTCAGTTAGATGACGCCCTGAGGATGAGTGTCATCTAACTGACGCTGAAAGGTTGCCATGTGCGTCGGATTTAGACGCATGTTCAAAAGTGTCAGTTAAGATGACGCCCTAGGATGAGTGTCATCTAACTGACGCTAAAGGTTGCCATGTGCGTCGGATTTAAAAGCGTCAGTTAGATGACGCCCTAGGATGAGTGTCATCTAACTGACGCTAAAGGTTGCCATGTGCGTCGGATTTAGACGCATGTTCAAAAGTGTCAGTTAGATGACGCCTTGAGGATGAAGTGTCATCTAACTGACGCTGAAAGGTTGCCATGTGCGTCGGATTTAGACGCATGGTCAAAAGTGTCAGTTAGATGACGCCTGAGGATAAGAATGCATTGGATGATAATGTAGGCCTACGTAATGCATGATGCACGTGGGTGTAAATTTGTTCTTCACTCGCTTAAATTGAATCAGAATGTTCAGGGAACTTCAGTGAAATACTTCACACTGCATGTTAAACAGAAGAAATGCCAATCCAATTCGAAAACTTTACCGGGTTAGTAAACATCGTCCAACTTTTTTCATAATTTTGGCAGTATATGAACTGTTAAATGAGTGAGCCTGAGATGAGTCTCTGTAGTCGTCCAATTTGACTCCCCGTATGCTGTAATATCAGGCTGTTTTAAACTTGACGGATGATTTTTATAAAATGAAGCCTACTTTGATCACAATTTTCTCAGTTGTTTTAAAGATTAAGGCAATTATTAAAGATTATATTGTTTCATTTTCCTATACAGGATTATATTTACATGATTTGTTATATTTAATTACCTCTTAGCAGATTTTGACTTAAAATTAAATATAAGTGATGTTTTTTTTACACTTATACAGGTGTGCAGGGTGGTGAATCTTTGCTGTTTAACACTTTAACAGTGAAGCGTGTGTCAAACATGATGACCGCTGTCCTCTTGATCTTGAATGCACCAGCCATCATCAGAGGCTGCTAATTAAGAGACTTTGAAATGCCTGTGATGGACAGAAACCTGGGTGAATGACCATGACTAATTTATCAGTTCACAGCAAGTGACCAAACGGTCGCCTGACCTCAAACGCTTCCTGTGTTCTGTGTGTGCGTTTCTGTGTCTCCGTGTTGACAAGTAGATGCCACAAGGCTTTGATTTGCATGTGAAATGGACACCTTTTTAATGCCAAAGTATTTCTAACATCTTATACTTATAACATCAGAATGTCTTTCTTGCATGAGACTGTTTTTTTATGTGATTTTATTTGTGGTAGGCCTGCATGAATATACTTTTGTCTAAGTGTACTAGGTCACAGAGGACATAAAAGATGAGGTCACCATTTAAGTCCCACACAGCTTTGTCAATGACAATATGTGGTAACTAATTTCCTTGTGAAAAAAAAAAGTCATGGCTGTGTTTTTTCAGTAAATGATCTCTGCTTGTGTGGGGCCCCCCAATGTTGTAAATATCTCCAGGAAATTAATTCTGTCGGCTTGCCTCACCGTGACTCACACCGCAAGTCTTTGGGCAATAAGCAAATGCTTTTGTTTAATGTCAGATGTCTTACATTTTGTTATTTAATTAGGTTTTAACTCTGCCGCTTTACCGATAGATTCTGGGAATGCTTGCTTTTGTGGTCGTTGAGTTTGAACCGTGGCGAAGCGATTTTCGAACGTTCGGATTTCAGGAGTGCTCTTATGCAAGCCGACCCCAGGGCTGTGGCAGTGCAAGGGCAGGCAGAATTCCTCTGTGTAAATGGTTCTGTGAATTAGAGAGCTTTGGCAGGAAAACATTTGGGCAAATGGACAGCAGTTGTAAAGATTGCTTAGATATGTCAAACAGAATATCCTTGATCTATGGCAATCTGGCGGCCAAGACTGAACTCTGAAAATCAGGGGAGGGAGAAAAAAAGGATAAGAAAAGGATGCCCGAACCCAAGTTCAATGGTATGGACTGACTACAGTATCTATCTATCTTAATATCTGAAAATATGAAACCTGAGAAAATTATATACTATAATTTATTATAAATACAAGCTTAAAAAAGGCGTAACTTAATAAATAAAACGGTAACAGCAATGAATTTGTTATTGATGTATCTATCTATCTATCTATCTATCTATCTATCTATCTATCTATCTATCTATCTATCTATCTATCTATATCTATCTATCTATCTATCTATCTATCTATTCTATCTATCTATCCATCTATCCATCTATCCATCTATCCATCTATCCATCTATCCATCTATCCATCTATCCATCTATCCATCTATCCATCTATCTATCCATTTATCATCCATCCATCCATCTATCATCTTTCTGTCTGTCTGTCTGTCTATCTATCTGTCTGTATGCTTGTCTATCTATCTATATCTATCTATCTATCTATCTATCTATCTATCTATCTATCTATCTATCTATCATTATCTATCTATCTATCTATCTATCTGTCTGTCTGTCTGTCTGTCTGTCTGTCTGTCTGTCTGTCTGTCTGTCTGTCTGTCTGTCTGTCTGTCTGTCTGTCTGCTCTGTTTCTGTCTGTCTGTCTGTCTTGTCTCGTTGTCTGTCTGTCTGTCTTTCTTATCCGTCATCTATCTTATCTATCTATCTATCTATC
The DNA here is from genome assembly GCA_030378365.1 of Hybognathus amarus. Taxonomy (NCBI): domain Eukaryota; kingdom Metazoa; phylum Chordata; class Actinopteri; order Cypriniformes; family Leuciscidae; genus Hybognathus; species Hybognathus amarus. The sequence continues at coordinate 3,858 of JAQIUQ010006209.1, forward strand.
TATCTATCTATCTATCTATCTATCTATCTATCTATCTATCTATTTATCTATCTATCTATCTATCCATCTATCCATCTATCCATCTATCCATCTATCCATCTATCCATCTATCCATCTATCCATCTATCCATCCATTCATCCATCCATTTATCCATCCATCTATCCATCCATTCATCCATTTATCATCCATCCATCCATTTATCTATCATCCATCCATCCATCTATCATCTGTCCATCCATCCATCCATCCATCCATCCATCCATCATCCATTAACATTTAATGTTATGTTGCTAGAATGCTATAACGTTATAATGCTATTAAAATAAATGCTGTTATTTTGAACAAAAACTGTATCAGTTTCCAAAAAACATGGCAATAAAATTTAATGAGTGGAACTGTGTCAACATTGAGAATAATAAGAAATGTTCTTGAGCAGCAAACCAGCATATTAGAGTGATTTGTGAAGGATCATGTGACACTGAAGTAATGATGTTGAAAATTCAGCTTTGGCAACACATGAATAAATAATATTTTCAGTTAGAAAACAGTTATTTTAAATTGTAATAATATTTCATAATATTACTGATTTACTGTATATTAAAAAAAAATTAGTCTCTTACAGTGATGTTAGGGTCCTTCATTTCCTGTACTTTAACTGCTGCCTTATTGTTTAGATTTACTGATGCTTGTAGAAATCCTCATGTAACATTCTTTCAAGCCATATCATTTCAAATTACATAAGTGAAACTAGAAGCATTTTTTTTGCTTCTCTGAAGTTGAGCTAGACCAATCTTCGCTTTGCTCCCAACTTACCCTCATCCAGATGCTGAGACAGGGTCCTTTCTAAAATGCAGAGCCTTTAACATCTGAGAATGACCTTTAAGAGACACCTGGAACCCCATTCAGACTTTAATCAGAGATGCTCTCTGAAGCACCTTCCTTTTCTTTTACCTTGCCGAATTCAACGAGTTACTGTACTGTACAGTATGATACGATTAGATCAGTGAACGTTGTTCTTCTCACAGTAACTGTGAGACTCAATCACTTTTGACTTCTTCAGTTCCCGAGCCAAAACAATGAGGCCATAGTGCATAAACATTATTCACAATCCCTTGAGTAAAAAGCTGAAGAAAATGTTCTCTTAATCTGCTTGAACACAGCCAGAAGGACTATTTCTCAGAAATACCATCTCTTTTTTGTTTCAGAGTTGTTCTGTCCGGAAGGTTGTCAGGTCAGCGATCAGCTCTATAATTTAAGAGTAAATCTTATCTTAAGGGATTTGTGAGTGAGAGTGTTTTTAAAATATGTCACTAGGACATTAAGAAACCTCTTTGTCATGCTTTTGTGGTGGGGCGCTTCACGTATCCACAGCTGGAGGTCTCGGGTGGAGACGAGTCGATTCTGTCTGGGGTTTTGTCATAGTGTGGCTGCTCTGTTTGCGCGCTTATGAACACAAAGGCTACTGTGCTGCCGTTTGCGTGCAAACCCCGGTATGCAACGTGTCTCTGTTGATTAGTTTCTCTACTGGGACAATCCACAGATGACTGTGCTTCCTGTCGTGTTTATTATTACACTACATTATGGTCACTGTTGTAGCTTTAATTGATGGCTCTGTTCTTTCCTCAGACAACCTGGAACCATTTAGTTGTACCCACCATTCCTGTTTGCTCTTATAAAATGTTAAGAATAAATGCCAAGTATGTTTTGTTGTAACTAGGTGCTGACAGGAAAAAAAAGAAAGAAATTGGATTCCTACATATTTTATCTTTTTTTTAAATGTGAAACTGTTTACTGAAGTGTCATTTTTCTCCATGTAAATTTCACACTTTTTAGAGGATGTGGACAGGGGGTAGGGTTGCATTATAAATGTTTTTCCTGTCACGTTTGATCAATTTTATTGCATCATTGTTAAATAAAAATATTATCTTCTTTAAAAAATAAATGTATTGGCCACATCACAAACTTTTAAGCAATATGCCATGGCATCAGGCCTTGAAATAAACAGCAAATGTGGGTGCATTTCAGCGAAGGCGTGGAACAAAGTCACCCACTAAACACTTTGGCGGGTTGAATCTTATATAGAACATACATTTTTAAATTGTATAGTCTTCTTAAAAGGCATCTGAAATAAATAAATAAACTAAGAGGAATATAGTGTATGCTCTACAATATTAATTTTCTGCTTAATTGATACACGATGCAGCTTAGCTGGTTATTATTTAACTTGTTTTGTTTGCTCTGGAGGAATATTGTTGGTTACAGCGCATAATTTTACTCTTCGTGCAGATTTTGAGCTCAAACCCAAAGTGTGCGCACATAAAGCTGCCTCCCAGTAGAAAATTTTGTTATTTTTTGCTCCAAGAATTCACGTAAACAGTCAATTATGTTTTTACTGAACATAAACAGGTTGAGAAGAAAACGCATGTGTAACAGTATAATGGATCTGTGCATTCGGTCTTAAAGTGACAGCAGCCTAATCTAACTGCTGCCAAATCATGAGACATTAAAAATATCTATCTGGCAGTATTACCCCATGGTATCAATGTCAATGAAAATACTGAGTGTCTAATAACTTTGGTAAACTCACTAGCCACAGTGGCTGGTGAGCAGAAAGTGTCTAGCTAGGGCATTGAATGTGAATTGATGTAACTCGCTACTAAGAGCTTCGAACTTAACTTTAAATAGCTTTCAAAAGATATGATGCCACTGTCTTGAAGTAATACAGTGATTATTTAGTTCTCAAAAGCATCTATTCAATGCATCTATTCAAAAGCATCTATTCAGAGTGACTTTATTGTACAGGGAGATGGATAAAAAAAACCCTGGTGTGCCCTTTACTCTTGATAAAAGCAGCCAATCAGGTTAGAAATAGCCAGAATGAGAAATCAGAGAAGTAACACATTAACACACATGAAAACTGTTGGTTGTGCAACAAAGTTTAACTTTATGGAAATGAGCAGTGATGATGCAGCAACTACAGTTTGATAAGAGAAAGACAACAAACAAAATATACATTACATACAGTAAGACAATAAATATGTTACATTTGATCTATCTAAATATGATAGATTTCAGAATAATATCATTTTTTGCTTTATTTTGTGATTGCAAGCTGACTCCCTACAAGTAATACTGTAGCTTTAAAAAAATCCAAACACTTGCAAATAAAAGAAAAGGCCTAGACTTACACCAGTGGTTTGACCCTCCAGAAAATATATACATTATGTATATCCATTACACTTCTCAGATCTGTACATTTTCATACATCATTTTGAGCACACATGTTATTTGATCCTAATGTAAAAATGATGTTTCTACCACAGAGGGTTCAGGGGTGAGCACCCAGGGATGCCAGGGAGGCTGTCAGACCTGCTCCGTCTTACAATGGCTGTCTGACGTGCAAACCCAAGCTTTTTATTCACCTGGAGAGGGACGGGATGAGGCAGATCGGAGTGTGCCTGGCCTCCTGCCCCAATGGTTTCTACGGCACCCGTTCCCCGAGCAGGAACGAACTGCCATAAGTCAAGACGCATATTTCACCTCAGCTTCTCCTTGAAATATTTACACTACAGACGGCTTTGTCTTGAGTTACAGCATAATGAAACCATGGGCTTTGATATGCATGCTACAGCATTCTCTTCTCAGTTCATGTGGTAATGAGTGCATAACCTGTCTTCCAGAGTGTGGGTCAGAGTGCGACTCGTGCTTTAACAGGAACTTCTGCCTGCGCTGCAGAGCGGGATCCTACTTGCACAAGGGCAAGTGCATGGAGAGCTGTCCAGATGGGCTGGTGCCCAGCGATACCAGAGAAAGAGTGTGTCCCTGGTGAGTTTTTAGTGCCACAGATATAATAGATTAATCTTTTGCTTCCTTTTTCTGGCCACCAGTATTGTGTAAGCTACTTTGAAACTGCAGCTTTCCAAACTACAAGCTAATCATAATTTGATGTAGTAAAACTACACTACAATACAAACATATCACTGTTGGCTGGATCTCTAAAAACGCTACTTTTAGGAAATTGAAATAATAATTAAACAAAATGCTGTCAAAGTTGATATTGTGGCTTTAAAATGGTCAGAGACTTGCATATGCCATTATATTGTTAAAAGGTTAGTGTCACCCAAAAATCAAAACTGAAGTCATTAATTACTCACCCCCATGCTGTACTAACCCCGTAGACCTACGTCCATCTTCGAACACAAATAAAGATATTTTTGATTTAATCTGAGAGGTGGATCACTCCTACATAGGGACTGGCTCTTGGCGAGAGTAGAAGAGATTTCCAAAACGCATACGCGAGAACTGAGATGAGGACGTTCTTCTTCGACTACTTCTTGTTACCGGCTGCTCACCGCTGAGGAGATTACCGCCACCGACCATATAAGATGATGATACGTATATAAAGCGCTCCTGGATTATAAGGCGCACTGTCGTTTTTTGAGAAGATTAAAGGCTTTTAAGTGCGCCTTATATTGTGGAAAATACGGTAATTGAAAGCGTATGTTACAGCGCACATCTTCCTCTGCTTGTAAAACAGAAAGTTTTGCGCTTCCAGCTATATCAGCACATTCATCTATATACGGTAGGTGGTGGTAGATCTCCAAAGCGGTGAGCAGCCGGTAACAAGAAGTAGTCGAAGAAGAACGTCCTCAGTCTCAGTTCTCGCATGCTGTTTTGGAAATTCTTGTACTCTCGGCCAAGAGCCAGTCCCCTATGTAGGAGTGATCCACCTCTCGGATTAAATAAGAAATATCTTTATTTGTGTTTCCGAAGATGAACGAAGGTCTTACGGGGTCTGGTACAGCATGGGGGTGAGTAATTAATGACTTAGTTTTCATTTTCATTCTCGTTCTCAAGGCCCATAAGGAAGTAATGGAATAAGTCTAAGTGATAGTCTTATTTATGGGGGGTTTTTTGCACAAAAATAGTCTCGTCACTTGATAAACTTATAATTGAGCCGCTGTAGGCACATGGAATATTTAAACATTTTCTTTAATGACTTTATGGGCCGTCAAGTTTCAATCCCTTAGGGTGCCTATGTGGTAGTGATACAGCTCTCAAATTTAAACAAAAATATCTTCATTTGTGTTCCGAAGATGAACAAAGGTCTTACGGGGTTGGTACAGCATGGGTGAGTAATTAATGACTTAGTTTTCATTTTTGGGTGAACTAACCCTTTAACATTTTACCAAAATCAAGCTCAAATGAAGTTATGATGTTTTTGGTCAGCACATTTCTGAGAATTTCAGAGGTGTTTTGTCCGTAATTAGAACGGCTACATCCGAGGCAGTAATGTTTTCATAAACTTACAGGTTCTTAAGTTTACTGGAGCTATGTCTGTGCTCAGATTTGGCCAAAATCTCATATTATAAATCAACAACAAATTCTAGACTAAGACTCTATTCTGCTCATCAAATTCATAAAACATAAAGAAAATACTGTACTTATTCAAACAACCAGTTCTTTATTTACCCTTGCATTGCAAATAAGCAGACCCAGTCCAAAATGTGTAAAGGCACTTCATTTACGGTGGAGTTATGAGGTTTGAGTGATAGTTTGAGAAAAAGATTAGTAAATGACAAAATATGGAGTGATAAATATCTCAGGAGAGGAACACCTTGAATGAACTGATTCGCCCCGTCCACACTACTGCGTAAAGTCGTCCGTTTTGTCTCCGTGTTTACTAAAACACCCTCCGGAGATTTCAAAACGCAAAACGGAACTGCAGCGTTTCTAAACTTCTCCGTTTTAGGTCTTTCGTTTTTTGCGTTTAGTATGGACGGGAGGTGAAACGTAGCATAAGGTCTGCGTTTTTAAACCAAATCTAAGACTGTCTAAAATCAGCCATGTTGAATTTAGATGCACAGCAACATTACTTGTAGTTTGTTAAAAACTACATGTCATGAACTAAAAAAAAAACAATAAAAAATAGGGTTGAGCAAATTGCACAAATAACTACAAAGAAACAAAGAAATAAATGTTGTCCAGTTAGTACGGTTACTACATTAGGTTAGTTTCTCCCCAATAATTCTAGTTAATTTAACTGTGTGTGTGTGTGTGTGTGTGATGGTTTTACAGCATGTCCTGTGGACTGTGACTCCTGTCAGAACAGTGACACGTGTACGAGGTGTGTGCCGGGACACTACCTCCTGCATGGGCAATGTCATCACATCTGCCCAGACAAGTTTGAGCCCAATGACTCAATGGAGTGCATCCCAACAGGTCAGTCTCTGACATACTGCACATCTACTGTCAAAACCCCTGCAGTGCTGAATGCGTGTGTTATCTGCCTTCGCTGACTCGTTAACTGTGTTTTAGTGCACTGTGAAGTGGGTGAATGGAGTGAGTGGAGCCCCTGTTCGCGCTTGGGAAAAACCTGCGGCTTCAAACGGGGTGAAGAAACAAGGACCAGGAAGGTCCTACAGAATCCCTCTCCAATGGGGAGCCCATGCCTACAGACTTCTGAAAAGAGGGAGTGCTTTGTCAAAAGAAGAAGATGTAAGTGGCCAGTATAATTATTGATAAATAAGCCCAATCGTCCCTGAAAACTGTAAGTCTGGGTAAAAAGATCATTCATGTTTGTTGAACCATGCGGGATGAGGTTTACACCGAAGCTGTAATATTAAGAACAAACCCTTAAACATATGTATAAGAAGTAGTAATAGCGATGCTTGACTTAGCGAATGGAATTGCTAGTAGGCTGTTATCCAATTTCCACATCTACAAAAAACATTGACTCTACTCGTTTTATTATCATATAAATGTTTGTTTTGTATCGTCTGGATTATAATTATAAATGTAAGAGCCAGAAATATTTCCCAAACCAATGCAAAACAAATACATGGAGCAGATTCAAAGATCTGTAAGCTTAACCATATTTGGCCAGTTATGTTTTGAATGTTTATTTGTGTAGTGGTATTTGTGGGGCATTGCTGCTTTATGACAGACAGCAGGCCAACTCTGATCGCTCTCCGCCTCATAAACAGTCAGGGCCTCAGCGCAGAGAGAGGGAAGACAGGAAAATATAGGAGATGGAGATTTAAATGAGAACTTCTCTGACTCCAAAGAACAATGATATCGCTTGATCATGCACAGAGATTCAACTGGAAAACACAAAAAACACGTCACAATTAAAGGCCCGTTCATACCTAAGATTAGCCTGGAAAACCCAGATAACTTACGGAAAGTTTAGATTTGCTCTGAAAGTTAGTCTGGCAAAGAGCTCATTCAAGCCAGTCCGTACGAAATCACCAATCAGAAACGTTGGGCGGGCTTTATACGATGACGACAGCGCTGGGATTTGAAGCAGATTTTGTAGCCTACATAACAAAAATGGATGCCGCCGTCGAACGCCACTCATTCGAATCAGCTATCGCGTCTGTTTTAATCGATTTGAACGTTTCCTTTTTGTTAAAAACCAAGCAGAGAACATCACTCGGAGATGTTTCTCCGGCAGCCGCCGCTCTGCATATATCATCTCCTTCACTGCTCTGATTGGTTTTAGGTCTACCCGCGATGTCCAGTGGATGAGGCCCCTCTGGAAATGATTTTCCTTTGACGGCTTTTGCCAGACCATAACTCAGTTACAACTGAGAATGGCCTGGTTTTAACCAAGGGGGTAATCCATCGAACCGGAAGTTGAAGCCTCGCAGGAGTTGCCATCTTGTAGCAGAACTTCACTTGCGTTAGCATTCCCATTGACTCCCATTCATTTTGGCGTCACTTTGACAGCGAATAACTTTACATCTGAGGCGTTTGAAGACCCCATTTGTCCTTTATTTATTTCTAAAGAAACACGACAAATGTATAAAATGCTCCATTACCTTGTAGCTTATGTTATGGCCCCGTAGAAGCAGTTTTAGTGAAAGTAGGCTAACGATTGCATCATACCTCTCTGTCGCACAGTAGAGAGATTACCATATGGACAGGAGGAGAAGTTTGCGGTAATCGTGGAAACGTGGAGGCAAAATTACAAAAATAATTAATCAGAATACTTAGCAAAATTGTCTCCTGCTCCTGAGCTCATGAACAGCTCCTATTCACACTCTGCCATGTTTCAGAAGGGAATGATTCAGATTTCTCATGCCACAGCCACTGAGAAGACATACAGGTTGCTCTCGTCACATCTACGTAGTCAAGCTCTGTTTGAGTCTGCGTGTCAGGGACAGAAGTGCTAAAATCGCCAAAAACGGGCTTCAAATCGTCTCAATGGAGTTCCAATGAGATCGCTCTGTCCATTTCTTTTACTGTCTTTGGTTTTAACCAGGCTAACCTAAGATGATAACTGTAATTACTAACTATAAATATCAGTTCTAAAATGGTTCTAAATATAAAAGAATAGAGTCCAATCAGAAGTTTTCTCTCTAGCTAATGAACGTAATAGAAAGTGACAGCCAATCAGAATCCACCTGCATTTAAAGCATGAACGAACAACTGCAGTGTCTGCTTAGAATAAAAATAACAATATCATCTGCTGCTGTGGACACTAATTTAGTTATTGTTATAGTTAAATATGATACTGCATATAGTATGCAGTATATATGTAATTAGCAAAGAACATTGATAAATAAATCTGGTTGTTTTTAGTGTAATATATTCAGTATAATTAACAAAATAACAGTATAATTATATAATCAACAGAACTGTTAAATTCTTAGGTCACCTTTATTTTATTTGTGAGTTCCAAATCAGTCACTTATAAAGCTTTTGTTTATGCTGGATCGAGAGCTTCCATCTCTTCTTGAAGTGTGTCTCTCTTCCATCACAACCATTTGCTTGTGCACAGAAAGACTTCTTGTTCCATGTCAAATCAAAGGAGTCAGTGCAGTGTCCTACTGCCGCGGGGCCACAGCTAGAGAGTGAGTTTCAGGCTCGGTCATCGACCTCAGCCCACTGCTTGTGATTCCCAGCTTGCCCCAACTGCTAGAACATCAACTGCGCGCTAATTATCTGCCGGGTTCTGTCCTGTCCAGTGTTTATGTTCCACATACACCAGCAGGGTCAGTGGTCCGACCCCCGCCAGCTGAAGTAATCCCAAGCCGCCCTCTGACACTGATACATCCTCCTTGTCCGCCCCCACTCCTGATACACACACACATGCAACTGCTTTACTTGTTGTTGCCACAGCCAAATTCATTCTTCTCCCGTTACTTGTCATTTGTTTTTCTTTCTTGTTCTCCCTCTGAGCTAATCCTGACCTTTTTCTTACACAGCTTTTCCAAACGCAACCCCTGTCCTTTCCCTTTCGGGACTCTCTAAAAACTCAACTCCTGGCGTCAACATGTGCTCATTTAGGTTTTTAATATTGAGATAGAGACAGACTGACTGACTGACCGAACTGAGATAGATAGATAAATAGATAGATAGATAGATAGATAGATAGATAGATAGATAGATAGATAGATAGATAGATAGATAGATAGATAGATAGATGAGATGATAGATAGATAGATAGATAGATAGATAGATAGATAGATAAGATAGATAGAATAAGATAGATAGATAGATAGATAGATAGATAGATAGATAAATAGATAGAATAGATAGATAGATAGATGATAGATGATAGATAGATAGATAGATAGATAGATAGATAGATAGATAGATAGATAGATAGATAGATGATAGATAGATAGATAGATAGATAGATAGATAGATAGATAGATAGATAGATAGATAGATAGATAGATAGATAGATAGATAGATAGATAGATGGAAAATCACTAGAAATATACAAAAACAAACTTGTGTGTGATATAACATTGTGAGTTTTATTTTGAATATAAGAGCAGAATCTGGAATCCCACCATTGTTGTTTTGAGCTTTTGTGTGTGTGTGTGTGTGTATCTCAATCGTCCACTGAACTCTGTATGTAGCCCTGCACGCCTCTGCCCTCCACACTAGCACCAACTTCCCTAAGGGAGAGCAGCTATACTGGGCCTTCAAAGCCCGGGCATTCCTCCTGTGGGACGAGCCAGAGCCCTTAATCCCCGCCTGGCTCCTGCCAAAAGCCCCCGGACGACAGCATGCCTCCCTCCACCCCACCCCCAGGGTTCATTAATGAAAATGTGCCCTACTGCACCCGACATCATATCCTATTTCCACCTCTACCTCTGTGCCCTTAACAGCAGCAGACTGGGATGATTTGGGTTGTCAGGGTTGATTTTAGAGCGTTTCACACTTTCACTCTTCCATCTGTTCCTGACACACTTTCACCCTCACATCTCCCTCCTCCTTTAAGATCTCCTTCTTTTCTCCCCTCTCAATCACTCTTTCAAGAATAATGTATAATCAGAGCCAGATGACTCCTCATGTCACCCCACTGTAAAACAAATATTGTTGGTTTAACTTAAAATTTTGCCTCAAAATTTTAAGTTCATTAAAATGTAAAAATTGACATAATACAATGGAGATTGATTTAATCATCAGAAACCGAAATATTATGTTATTTGAAATACATAAATTATTTAAGTTGATTTGACAACAGAAAAATTGTTGTGATTACAAATCATGAAAATATTTTTTTACAGTGTGTGTTGAAACATCTAGACAGACTCAGCTATGAGACAAACTTGTTCCAAAGCTTAGCTTGCAACATATCCTAGAGGAGGATGGAGCTGCATATCCATTTATTCATCCAGAAATGATGAATAGACCCATTATCAGATGAATAGACCTATTTTCAGCTGTTGATAGAGCACCTGTAAACTTATGCTCAGATTCAACTTTAAATAGAAGCCCTTTGCCATTCAAGAGTTAAACAAAACTTTTAGAAAACACTTAATTTCTCATAATATTTCACTTTGCACTTTATTCTTACCTTTCGAAAGTTTGGTGTCAGTGAGCAGTAAGATTTAATACTTTTATTCAGCTAGGATGCATTACCTTGATAAAAAATGACAATACAGACATTTATAATGTTACAAAAGATCCAAAAAATATTAAGCAGAACAGCTGTTTGAAACAGCTGCATTGATTGAGCTTAGCATATTAGAATTATTTCTCAAGGATCATGTGACACTGAAAACTGGAGCAAATCTTACTTTTAATTCTTATTTTGCACTTTATCTCCTTTTTTACATTTTAAATGCACTTGTTTTTCTAAGGCAGAAACTGGCTTCTAAAACTAAAAGTATTCTCAAAGACTTCATAAAATAATATTTCTCAATTGTTTCTCCTATAGCAATGAGATTAAATAGAGAACAAATGGAGACTTTTCCAGTGGAACTTTTTTTTCAGATGAGTATCCTGAGAAAAAGACTAGTATTCTCACATGGATCTCCAATTTTCTGATTTCTCATCAAATTCCTTCAAGACCACGTTATCTTCTATGCTACCCATTTTAATTGTATGACACTGCATTTCATGCTGTATGACATAAATGTTCTTATTCGTGTCAAAATTGATACGTAAATGTAACATAACTTCATTAGTCTCTTGCATGAGCTTTGAACAAGCAACCTCTTGAACCATGACATTTTCCTCTGGGATTTCCTCTGCTACTGCATTGGAGACCAGATGCTCAAGAACATGCTGAGGAAATCACTTGTATTCATTTCGTCGCTTGACAGTTTACTGAAAAACTTGACAGCCTTCCATATCTGAAAGAGTGGCAGTAAACATCTCCATAATAATTGCCACAGCGCTGTGGTCATGTTGCGCCTTGGTTTATGGGAAAGGCAGAGGATTACGCCTAATCCACTGATCTCCAAATCGTCACGACAAAGACAACAGTGTGCGTGAAGGGGAACTTCCTGTGTTTAAAGAGGCTGTCTCTTTAGAAAGGGGAGGTGACGACAGCGAGTGAAAATGTGTGTGCGCGCACGTGTAAGATTTGATCTGTCAGACACCGTACATGAGTCAGCCCATTCAGAATGCACAGTGCAATCACAACATCCTCGAGCCCACCGAGAGGTCGAAGAGGGGATTCACTTCATCCTCCTGAACTACTTTCAGTCACAAAACAAGAGCCGTCAGTGGCCCCCTATCGCCCTGGCTAGACCCCAGGAATGTGTGGGTCAGTGTGGGTTGCAGTGGGCAGGGAGTCCGGAGAGAGTCCGGCTGATTAATAGAGCCTGCTTTGGGGGTGAGGGGAGCACAAGCGGGGGAGAGGTGGCATGTCCACCTCAGCACTTTTACAATCCTCATCTGTGCCCTACCGATAAGCCTCTGACAATAATGGAAATTGGCTAGCCGTAAGCGTTGAGCAACTGCGAGATAAAGTAATATTAACAGAATTTGTATTTTAAGTCATTCTATTTTTGATGTGCTAATCGGTTGTTAGCGTATTCTGCTGTCAAACATTCAGCTGGGCGGCCTCACCGTGGTTGCGCATCTTGACAGTTTTATTCCAAAGAGACTTACGTACTGTACGCTAATTGCAAGGAATCATGTTCCTGGAAGAAACTGGGGTTGCTCAAGAGCATAATGGTGGATAATACTCTCTGACTCTGCAATTGATGGGACGCCGCCTGCCTTTTTGCATTTCCAGTTTCTAATTAATCCAAAATAAAAAAAGGTTATATAATTTACTCACCTCTCATGTTGTTCCGAAACCATATGCTGTTATTTGTTGTTAAAGGTAGGGTAGGCAATTTCAGAGAGGCTCAGCAATAGCAAGCTAACTTTGAAATCATAAGAGCATGCGTAAACGCAGCATAAGCTCATTGTTTTGTGTTCAGGAGAAAATGTAAATGGTGGCTGTTGTTTTTTGCGGTGCTCGGATTAACTGTTTACAACTCTGCATAGTCTCCAAGAAACACACTGGCGATGTGTATGTCTATTCGAGCAGTATGCACGGAGGTATGGAAATACAGGTAGGACATCCAATTTATTGCATTTCGGAACCGAATGAAATGTTTGTTCAATGTTTCTTGGTCCCAAGACTTCCACATATACATTGACTCATATGCGTTTTTAAGGTTGTCCGTACGTCTAGACGCTGAACCGCAGCCGTTTACAACGGGATATTGCAATTCCATGTATACAGGAGAAACTCTCTCTGGTCACCGCATGTAAACGGGTTATTCCTAATGTTTCAGAAACCCGAATAGTGACCTTAACCCGAGCCATAACCCGAAAATTGTGCAACGCATCATGTTCATCGTCAACAAATTGGTCGCAAAAAAGCCAAAACACAAAAAGAAGCACCTTAAAGAGCCCTTATTGTAGCATTTGAAATGTTCCTATTTTTGTTTTACAGAGTTCCCAAAACAGTATTCACATGCATGAAAGGATAAAAAACACTTTATTTGTCTTATAATATGCATTTATTTTTAACTGATTTGCTCATCGACTCCCAAATGATTCGTACAACGAACTCATTTTTCCAAACCACTCCTTTGCGTGATGCTAATACGGTGGTGATTGGTCGAATGACCGAGTCAGTTATTGTTTGTTAGCATAGCACATAAACATATTGATAAAGCACTGCAGTACTACAAGATGCTCTATCTTTATGACAACTCCAATAACAGCGACAAACATTTCACATATTTAAAAAAAATGTACATTGGAGACCTAGAAGCTGCGCTGAGAATAACTTACGTACCAGCGTTACTTCTATCAACACTCAGCCATGACTGGAAGTATTTGAATGTGTAGACTTCAAGTTTACGCTTCCGGATACTGCGCAGGCAGAACCTGGGCGCAGGCCAATATGTCTGTACGTGATCCAAGTAGCAGCTCATGACTCGGTTTCAGGAACAATTCCTTTGCATCAGACTCAGAAGTCGACTCTCGCTTTTGAAAGACAAATAACTTTATATACGAGTGCACTTTTCAAATATTAAAATCGATTGCAGGGAATGTCTTTTGTTGGCCTCGGCAAGAGTCTGTTGCCACCATCTGGACAGTCATTTTCTAAAAAAATCCATGATGCAGGCGTCTTTCAAATTATATTACATGCAACATTTGCATTGTACTCTTTCATGAAGGAATTCAGCTACGTGAGAAATTGACTGAAGATCGTTCATATTCCCATAAAACACTCAACACTGAGGATGTCATGTCTCAGATCACTTCTTGAAATATCTTTACATACAATTTTAGTATTTATCGAGTTTTTAGAATTTTTATTTCAGTTCAACCTTTGTTTTTATTTCGATTTTAGTTTTAAAGTTTGTGAACTCAGTGAACTATCCCTTTAAAACACTGATGAACCATTCTTAGACCGTGTTAAAGAAAAAGACAAATGAAATGGAAAAAGTTGTTGTACCAGACTGTCATCTTGTGGTAGAACCAATCGCACAACCCACCAGAACTGGTCTCAACTCTGTCACAACTTTATAAATGGGTACTTCAACCTGGGATTCCCATCAAACTCTTAATAATCTATGAAAAATACTTTTATAGAAGTGATGATTGCTGAAGGGATGTCTCCCAGCCAAAACAGCCCAAAATGGAAGACAAGGCATGATGGTCATCTCAGGTTGATGAGTAATTCCATCTGAGAGAGGGAGAGATGAGGGATGATGGGAAAAATCCTGAAAGCGCTGATGAATCAAATTGATTAGAATGATTCAACATGCCTGTATGGGAAATGGATCAGCTGCGATGCCAGGCGAAACTCTGACTGGTGTTCACACTGTGTGTGCTCTCTCTCTTGGTTACGATTACTTCCTCTTATTCGCAGGATTAATGGGCAAAAATACTGCGACACATCATTTTCCAGTGAAGTGCTGAGAAACATTGTTGGTGATTTCAAAAACATTGCGATTGTTACTTCTGAACACACCACAAACTGTAAGTTTAAACGTGTACTTATTATTTTAATAGATTGTTAAGTAGAATTTACATTTTTATTCATGTGATGGTAAAGCTGAATTTTCAGCATCATTACTCCAGTCTTCAGTGATCCTTCAGAAATCATTCTAATATGCTGATTTGGGGCTCAAGAATCATGTTAAAAACAGCTGTTATTTAGTGGAAATCATTTTTACCCAGGAACTTCTAATGAATAGAATGTTTAAAATAACATGATTTATTAAATAGAAATCTTTTGTAATGTTATAAATGTCTTATACTGTCAACTTTGATGCATCCTTGCTGAATTAAAGTATTAATTTCTTTAAAAAAGATATGACTGTCCCCAAACTTTTTAACTGTAGTGCAGTGTTGTGTAGGCTACTCGAGGCTTGGATTCGGTCTTGATCTTTAGACCATATTTTAATGGTCTTGGTCTTGTCATGGACTCGAGTGCATTTTGACTAGGAATTGACTTGTAATTCGAACATATTAGGACTCTGACTTATTCCCGAAGCCCACTCTAGTCCCATTCAAAATATGTCATGATTACTTACTATATGTTAATTTTTCTCTAAATTGTTTGATTGAAACATCCAATGATTGCTGACTTTCTTGTGCGCAAATGTACATGACTTGAGACAATACATCTCCGACTCTTTCTTGGTCTCGGACTTTGAGTGAGCTGGTCTTGTTGACAACACTGGTGTAGTGTAGTACATCAGATGAGATTAGAGTCTGGCCGATAAAGGATTTTGAAGGCCGATGCCGATACAAATATTTTTTGGTTTTAAAATCGATATGCCGATATATCGGCCGATATATTTTTTTTTTTTTTTGAAATGCGCAACAAAACATTAACAGATTTCCCTAAAATTAGTTATTTGTAGTTATTTATGAGTTTTAATATATATGATGATGCATTTTAAAAAGAAACTTTTTTCTTTTATTGTTAAAACAGAACAGACTGATGATATAGTGGCATTAGCTAGCTTTGTGATTAGCTAGTCTATGATGAGCCATAATTTAGCAATGGATGACGTCATACTGCAAATTGTAAAACATATATTTCCAATATAACAGGCCAAGGAGAGATGATTAGTCTCATTGCTATAAATGTCACATGTTATTAAAGAAATACTTCAGTCACTATGTCAAAAGTTAAAAGGACAGTCAGCCAACTACTACTGTAACAATGTAATCGTAACTATTACTAACTAATTCTGCTTCACTCTCGGCTTATTTAACAGCAGCAAAACTGGACATGATAGTCACAAATTCTGTCATGCTTATTTGAGTTAAGAGAACTGATCGGAATGTTCTTTTAATTGTTATTCAAGCAATGTATGTCTCGTGACCAACTCAACGAGTGTTGCCAACAGGGACGGTGTAGAGTGCCCTTTGGTGGACAAACTATACAACTCCAACACTCATGGTTCAAACATGTTTCATCCATTTTTTTTTTTTTTTTTTTTTTGAAATATTAATTTATCGGCCATTACAACTGCTTATACCGATAGTTTTGAAAATGCCTATTATTGGCCGATAATATCGGCATGCCGATATATCGAGTCTGGTCCTGAATATGAGATCATATCTTTTTATAAGAGATGTTCTATTACTTCTCTAAGTGATCGAATTTTCACCTGGCTAAAATTGGCAAAACACACAGATTACTGTGTTTTTTAAATGTTCAAAAAATAGCTCACACTTTCACCATTTGTCTTTGCAGGTAAGCCAGCGAAAGGCCAGCGACGGGGAGAGAAGAAAAAACGTTTCAACCTGCAGGAGAAGACAACGTCGAGGCCCGTCGAGAAGGAAGAGAGAGCGAGAGAAGGAGACAGACCGACCGAGAGGACTCGGAAAGCCGGAACAAAACAGAGCACCGTCGCAGGAGGGACCAGAGCAGGGCGCTGGAACAGTATAGAGAGATGCTGCTCCTCGCTGTCCTCCGCTGCTGCTCTTCTTTCCCTATCAGTCCGTGTCACCCCCTCACTCTCTTAACCCCTCGCCGAGGGGGTGTTGCTGCTACCTGTACTAGTTCAAACGTATACTGTATATGCACATGAGAGAGGGGACGCTCGTTCATCCACACCGTTGCAGACAGTCAGGACGCCTTCGAACTTCTCCTCCAGAGAGGCACCCTTCACCCCGTGGCCCCGGTCTGGTGCTGGATTGAGGCTGAACTGTGTAGCGTGGGTTGGGCATGTCCGATGATCCGTGGAATGGTTTTTAAAGGGGGTCCAGGTACAGCACTGTATCATGGTTTGAATGTAGGTTTTGAGACATTAAAGTAGAGTTGTTGTATAAACGTCTGTATTTTTTTAATTTTTGGGGGGAGCTGAGTAAATTAAAAATGAGCATGCTTACTGCCACCGCGGACAGTGCCTGCCGCCAGAGGCTGAGACTGCATGCTGATTGGTGTAAATGGCTAATGAACTGGCTTTCTTCATACTGGATGAGCAACAACACTCTTGCCTTGCCGCATTGTTGTAACTTCAGTTTTCTCCGAACAAAGTGTCTGATTTGCCTGTCTGTATAAACAGGATCTGAGCTTTCCATTGAAGCCATCTGACCAGAAATCAAAAGCACCTGTATGTCAAATAAACAATACTGAGTTTGTATTCGTTTGTAATTTATTTATTGTCTCAACAAGCATAAATATACATCAAACACAACAGTAGCTTGGCTATAAATGTTTGGTGATGCACAACACCATATAAAGATTCAAATATGTGATTTATTCATTATATATCCACATTTCAATTTATCTGTGATTATATGATAGATAGATAGATAAATAGAATAGATAGATAAATAGATAGATAAATAGATAGATAGAGTAGATAGATAGATAGATAGATAAATAGATAGATAGAGATGGATAGATAGATAGATAGATAGATAGATAGATAGATAGAATAGATAGATAGATAGATAAATAGATAAATAGATAGATAGATAGATGATAAGATAGATAGATAAATAGATAGATAGATAGATAGATAGATAGATAAGATAGATAGATAGATAGATAATAGATAGATAGATAGATAGATATAGATAGATAGATAGATAGATAGATAGATAGATAGATAGATAGTTCTGAAGTGTTTATAGTACAAATTTATATGCAAAAGTAATACATAACAAAATTATGATTTATGTTTATGCTGTTCACATAAAAAAATATACACTGTTAGCAATAGGATGCTAACAAATTAGCTACTTTAACAATAACAAGCCTTTAAGAATGTTCAATAAGTTTGTAAGAATTCCAGTTACATACATAAATTATTTTATATTTCTGTTCATATATAAAGCTTTCTAATGTATTCCCCCTAGTTGCTTTATGTAGAAGGTTAAAATTATGTTATCCTAAGACGGTTGGAATACGGCCCAGCATAGTAAGTAACTAAAAACGTTTTTGTCATTTTCGCGAAGATTGGGCGCGTTCTCATCCACTCCAGTAGGTGGCGCTGACGGTTATGATCGTGGTCCGTCACCACCGCAGTAGCGTTTGCACGAGCAAGACAGCTGTCTGAGTAAACACGACTTTTTCAATCTGTGAGCTTTCGTATTAAGTAGATAAACATACCAATATCTTTACTCTTACTCATTTAGCTCGCCTAAAATATCGGTAGATAAAGTATATGTTGTATCTAAAACTGTTGTTGGCGTCTCGTCATTGAGATGGAGGTGTGTAACTTTTTTATCAACGTGCTGTGACTTTTATGATATAACTCCACAGCCTCCGATTTTAAATTTGTCGTCGTCGTCAGTTTTAATCATAAATAGCAGGAACTTAAACAGTCATGTCAGTGACAGGTAAGTTAGATTCGCCAGATGAGTTCGATGTTTTCCCGAAAGGACTCTGACACCAGAAGAGATGGAGAAACTCACAAGTGACCAAGTCTTAGTCTCAGACTTCAAGCAGCAGAAACTCGAAACGGATGCTCAAAAAAACTGGGACTTATTTTATAAAAGAAACACGACGAACTTCTTCAAAGACAGACACTGGACCACCAGAGAGTTTGATGAACTGAAAAACTGCAGAGAGGTAAAAGATTTTGCACGCATTTGTTGTACATGTTTAAGTTCGTGGATGATGGATGGTGTAACTCTATTCTTCCAGTCTCAAGGACAGAAGCTGGTGTTGTTGGAGGCTGGCTGTGGGGTTGGAAACTGTATTTTCCCCTTCTGGAAGAGGATCTCAGTATCTTCATCTATGCCTGTGACTTCTCTCCACGAGCTGTTGAGTTTGTGAAGGTAAAAGTGATGGAATTGTGTAATTTACATCCTAGGTGACATCCTTGATTTACATCCTAGGTTTTCAGCCAAACACAATCTGAGGTATAATTACAATTATGGCTATAATTACAATTATGGTGGCTCTTCCAAGCTTTATAAGGGGAGTGAATGGTACCTTGTTATTTAAAGCACAAAAAAACACTCATCCATCTTAAAAGGGCTCCACACGGCTTGTGGGGGTTAATAAAGTCCTTATGAAGTGAAGTAATTTGTTTTTGTAAGAACATACACTACCGGTCAAAAGTTTACGATTGGTAAGATTTTTTTATGTTTTTAAAAGTAGTCTCTCTCCTCACCTAGGCTGCAATTTTTTGGCTTTTCACAAAAATCACAGTAATAT
This sequence comes from Hybognathus amarus, assembly GCA_030378365.1. Taxonomy (NCBI): domain Eukaryota; kingdom Metazoa; phylum Chordata; class Actinopteri; order Cypriniformes; family Leuciscidae; genus Hybognathus; species Hybognathus amarus. Next base: position 23,252 of record JAQIUQ010006209.1, read on the forward strand.
TGTGAAATATTATGACAATTTAAAATGACTTTTTTATGTTAATATATATTAAAATGTAATTTATTCCTCTGAAAAAAAGCTGAATTTTCAGCATCATTACTCCAGTCTTCAGTGTCACATGATCCTTCACAACTCACTCAATATGATGATTTTATGCTCCAAAAACATGTATGATTTAGGGATGCTCCGATCAGAATTTTTGCAGCCGATACTGAGTACCGATTTCTTGTCATTGTGATCGGCAAATAACGATTCCGATGCTTAATTGACTTAATATAAGACAAATAAACAAAATGGAACAGTTTAATGCAGCTCATAAGGTTTATTTAAACATTGTCCAATACTGTGGAGGACAAAATAAACATTTAGTCTCCTAAAATGGAGAAGTCTGATGTAACTTAAACATCATCCAATACAAGTCTGAGCAGGACAAAATAAATAAATAAAAAATCTAACAAAATTTAAACTCCTAAAAGAACAAATTGAAGTGGTTTGATACAACTCATTAGGTTTAATTAAACATTGTTCAATGTTAAAGAGAATAAAATAAATAGAAACATTTAAACATGGAGAACATGGAGAAGTCTGATGTAAAAAATAAGGTTTAATTAAACATTCTCCAATATAAGTATTACATTGACGTCCTCACGCGTTGACGTCATCAAATCGCGATCGGTTTGTAAGATCGGCCAAGTTAGTGAGTACCGATTCGAGTCAAAAATTGTTATGATCAGCCGATAGGAGCATCCCTAGTATGATTATTATCCATGTTGAAAACAGTTTTTTACAGTTTTATTTCAGGATTCTTTGATGAATAGAAAGTTCAAAAGAACAGCTTTTATCTGAAATGGAAAGCTTTTGTTACATTAAACACTACCCTTTAAAAAGTTTGGGGTCAGTAAGAATTTGTATTTTATTTTTGGGGGGAAATAAATAAGAAATCAATACTTCTATTCATCAAGGATGAGTTACATTGATACTAAAGTTACAGTAAAGATATTTATAATGTTAGAAAAGATTCTAATTAAATAAATGCTGTTCTTTTGAACTTTCTATTCATCAAAGAATCCTGAAATAAAAATGTAAAAAACTGTTTTCAAAATGGATAAAAATCATACATGTTTTTGGAGCATAAAATCATCATATTAGAGTGATTTGTGAAGGATCATGTGACACTGAAGACTGGAGTAATGATGCTGAAAATTCAGCTTTTTTTTCAGAGGAATAAATTACATTTTAATATATATTAACATAAAGTCATTTTAAATTGTCATAATATTTCACAATATTACTGTGTTTTTTGTGTATTTTTTATCAAAAAATTGCAGCCTTGGTGAGCAGAAGAGACTTCTTTTTAAAAACATAAAAAATCTTACCGATCTTAAACTTTTGACCGGAATTGTATATGTAAAATTTTATAAACTATAGTTGCTGGCGGAAGAGTGACATCTGACCCGACGTATGACATATTGACAAACTCGAAAGCGCAGAGGATAGAGTAAAACAAAACACTGGTCACGGTCTTCACATTTGAACCTTCAACGTCTGAAACAGTAATTTGTAAAGAGAAATGTCCAAGAATTCGCATATTTAGCTTGAGTTTGTTGCCCAACCCTATTTGTTTGAACCCAGAGAGGTGTCTACTCTCACCTTAGCTTACACTGCTCCTACATCCTACGTCATGTCAAAACTAGACTCTCTCATGAACACCTGAACAGACATTACCAGAAGCGTGTGATTACAGTTTATAAAGTTATAATTATGAATATTTTTCTTACAAAAACAGAAGGCCTTTGTTAACTCCCTGAGTCGATATGGATTACTTTTATGATGGATGAATGCACTTTTTTTTTTTTACTAAGGTTCTATCCACTCCTATTATAAAGCTTGTAAGAGCCAGGATATTATTAATATAACTCTGATTACTTTTGGCTGAAAAAGCAAGTCATATACACCAAGGATGGCTTGAATGTGAATTATGGGATAATTTTACTTTTTGGGTGAACTCTTTAAAACCCACATCTGGTCCAATTTTTCCTGCCATTTACTGTTGCACATTCATATGCTAATTGTATATTGTATGTAGTCTGTCTTTATTGATTCTTTTTTATTATTATTGCAGCAAAATGCCTTGTATTGCACTGAGCGAATGCCTCGCGTTTCAGTGTGACCTCACTAAGGATGATCTTCAGGCCACCATACAAGTGGAAACAGTGGATGTAGCCACATTGATATTTGTTCTGTCTGCAATTCATCCTGAAAAGATGCAGAAAGCCCTAGAACAAATTTTTAAGGTACTGGTGTGGTCAGTCTGTGGTTTAAGTGTTCACAGTGCATCAACTTTTTATTTAAAACAAGTAAACTTATGACTGATGCTTATTTTTAATGTGTCTCAGTTTCTTTGCCTTCTGAAAGTAATTTCTCCTTCCTAAACAAACTTTCAGGTATTAAGACCAGGAGGTATTGTCCTCTTCAGAGACTATGGACTGTACGCATCATGCCATGTTGAGGTTTAAGTCAGGCAATAAACTGGGGAAGAATTTCTATGTAAGACAGGATGGGAACCCGTTCCTTTTCTTCTCAGAGAGGTCAGTGTGAACTGCTTGTTTTTGATCATCTTTCTTACTGCATTGTAGTTAATGTATTGTTTTCTTTTTCTTTCATTTGTTCTTCTTATAGAGTTACTTGGCTGGTTTTGTTCCAACAGGCAGGATTTGAGACTCTTTGTGAACGAGTATGTGCTGAGAGAAACTGTGAATAAAAAGAGGGTCTGTGTGTTCCCAGAGTGTTCCTGCAGAGTAAATTTTGCAAACCTGTTCCCTCATAATGGCCAGCATAAATAAGCCACATTTTTGTACATTTTTCCCCCAGTCTTGTGCAGTAATTTATTGACTTTCTGCCGCAAATGTTTTTACTATCTCATAATAATGAAATAAAATCCACAGATTTTTCAGTTATTTGGGGAGTATTGTCACTTCACTTTTATTTATATAGTGTTTTATGCAAAACAGATTGTTTCAAAGCAGCTTCACAGTAATAAACAAGAAAATAACCATATCAGTAATGCAAACAGAGATAAATTTAGCTGTAAAGCAGCTCTTAAGTTAGTTTGACTTTAAAGTTTGCCACTTTGTTTCAATGATTGAAGTGATGTACTGCTGCAAATATTATAAGTTAAAACACTTTCAATCAATGATTGAAAGTGTTTTAACTTATAATATTTGTAGCAGTAATGTAGTATTCCTTGCTGTTATTGGTTGCAGAGCCATGTACTACGAGAGTTCTGACATAGCCGTAGACCGCCATTGTAACTCAGGAATGCGGAAGTAACGCGTGTTCGTGAACCCGCCCATTAGTTCCAACCACTGATAGTTCCAGAATTGAACCCCATGCATTTTCGGTGCTTCTGATGTCCTCTCGCTGGTAAATTAATGAAATTACTGTATTTTTTACTTTTACACACATTAGCCGACCTCTCGTGAATCTAGTCTATAGTTATATGTTATGTAGCCAGGTCTAGTAAATGTTTATTGGAAGATAGTAGGTTAATTGCAGCTATAGCTTATGTGACCAACACTTCACTAACGTTGTTAGCTAACTTATGGTAACCTGATGTATATAATATTTTTTATAACATCATATAAAAATACAACATATTATTATATTATTAAAAAATATATAAAATATTATATTATTAAAAATATATATAAATATATTATATATATATATATATATATATATATATATATATATATATATATATACATATATGGGGGGTTAGGGTTAGTTATTATGTGTGATTGAAACGTGTAGGCCAATACACAGTACATCGTATAAATGTATTGTGTGTGTTTTCTGATGAATTGTTTAGTCTATGATTAGGGTAGGATATAGGGGTACATTAGCCATACTGAATTGAATACCAACAGTTATGGATCGTATTTAGGAACAAATAATTCACTCATTAACTCATCATCATCATCTTTATTCAGGACATACATATAAAATGGTCCACAGCACTATACAAAATTAAGTACATTCAAAATAGAAGAAGAAAAAAACAACAGCAAAAAAAAATGTAAAAATGACTACACAGTCAAAATGACATCTATAATAAGAAAAATAACTATCTCTCCGGTTTCATTTTATGAAGTTAATATTTATCGAACATTGCTGTAAATATGGTCATTGCTACGTTATGGGAGCAGTCTATTTCCCCCCTAAATCATTCATTTGTACATGCACAGCGTAATTATTTATATTTTATGTTGGTTGTCATGTTTGTAATCCTGAACGGGCCACCACGGCAGACCTTGCGTGATCACGGTAGGTAATGGCTGAATCGGAATTTATAAGCAAGATCACGGGAATCAATAACCTAATACAGCCCAGTTGTGCTAAAATAAATATCATGAGACGTCCATCATCAGATGAATGACATGGAAAAGTTAAGTTAGAGCCGCTAAAGCCAGTGCAACTACCAATGCGAACATGAACACAGGCTTTTCCCTCCAATAATATAGCCTAAAAAACGTATCTAAGTTTACACCCTGCCTCTCAAAATGCCACACTGACATTAACCAAATGCACTAAAAGCTTAAAAAGTACTTTGGTGCGTGTTTTATTTTATATTTACCGTTTAATAATGCAATCGCTGCTGTCTTTCCATAGAAGAACATGACAGCCCACGTCTGACAGCCTTGCGGCAACATCAAAGCGTGTCGCAACTCCCTGAATACATGACTCTGATTGGTTGGTGTCACGGTAACCCGTGAGCCTATAGAGCTGGTAAGTCCCGCCCCTTCAGCTAACCCCGCTGGACCTCTAGGTTGAAAAACCGTCAGTGCAAGTGAATGAGAGAAAATAATTATTTTCTAATCCCGTTTGAATTTTGCAATGAATGTAACATATGTTGTCTGTGAATTTTTTATATAATGTTTCGTGTAAAGAATGCTACAATTTAGCTTGTAGAATTTTCATACGGTTAGACTTTGTGTGAGAGCACTTTGTGGACTACAACTCTCAACGTGTTTGATATACATCACCCCTACTAACACACGGATCCCGCTAAACATGCCTGTGACTTTGGTGCACTTCACCGCCTTCTTTCAGGGAGAGGACAAACTAGTTGAGCGTGGTGAAAACCGTGATTTGTGGAGGGAAAATGTGTTAAGCGGCGACGTCACATATGGGACGTGTAGTCTTTCTCGTTATGTCTATTCCACAACTGCTAGCCAAAGAATCATACAATAAACTGTCAAACTTGTTACATGAGAAATTATATAAAAAATTCACAGACAACATATGTTACATTCATGGCACAATTCAAACGGGATCAGAAAATAATTATTTTCTCTCATTCACTTGCATTGACGCTTTTTCAACCTAGAGGTCCACTTGGAGTTTTACGAATGGGCGGGACTTACCAGCTCTATCAGTGCCGAATGTAGCAGCGAGATTGCTGTGATTGGTTTGTGTCATTGCCAAGTGAGCCTATTAGTGCTCAGTTTGGCGCTGTGAGTGGTTTGTTTGTCAGTTATGCATTACAATGGGTCCTGGCTGGTAGTGTTGGGTTTGAATCTCGAACTTGATTGATATGTTTACATTAGCATGATGTGGCTAACAGGAGAGTTTCCGGTTTTCTCTCTGGTGTGCACTGGCCCTTGCGATAGCTGCCAGGTAAGTTCTGTATTTTAAAGTGTTTTCTTGGTTAATGGGAGACTGAATTGCTTGTATGTTTTCAGTGTGTTCTCATAAGGCGAGTGACGGTGTGTAATACAGTAGGTATGTGGACATTTCAATAAATAGCGGCCGCCATTGTGTTCCAAATCTCTGTGCCGAATTTTCCCGACTCATTTGAGTGGGTCTCCTAAAATGCGCTGTTTTCATTGACTCGCTGTGGGAATCCTTGATTATTTTTAGCCAATCACATCATTAGGGTTTTCGACTGCACATTTGTTTTAATTTTGTAGTCAGGCTGCATTTTCCTCCTGAAAGGCGATTTCAAACAATACGGAAGAATTAAACTGTCACGAAATTATTTTTACCCACTTTGGACACTTTCCAGGGGAAGGTGGACATGAAGAACATTATGTTTGTGGTGTGCTGTACAAAATTTCGTGGCCATTTAAACTCCCCCACTTTTTTTATGACTACGGACAAAAAAGCTGTCGACACGCAGCAGCGTCGTGTAGGCTACTCAACTTTTGTGTGGTCTCCTCCACTTTCTTTCCTCCACCAGCGTTAGTATTGGTAACTCTATATTCTTACACAACTGGAAATAGCATGAATCAACCAAAATCCATCTTTTAAATTAAGGATATATAATTGTCCTTGGATCGTTGTTTCCATTCAATTATTTGTATTTTCAACAACTGCTCGTCAGAAAAATACTATAAAAGATAGGCCAAATCAGTCTTTATGTGTGTTAAAATCAAGTAAAAATCCAAAGAACTAAACCCACGTTAGATTCAAATAACTATATGAAACCCGTCTCCACAGAAAATTTCATTAAGAATTTTGAGAAAGTTATGAGCTTGTTTTCGACTTGTTTTAACTTCGGTTGCACTAAATTCTATTGTTTTCACCTTAGAAATGAGACAAAAATAGGCGCTGATTACTGAACTATAAAATGTTGTAACTTTCTTCATACTTGACATATTTACTTTTTTCTTTTTATTTTGGAAAGGGGTACCCAGGTCTTTCCACATATGCTATCCATTGTCTATTTGTTGAGTTTTAATCTTTGTCCACATACCTGAAATACAGTGCTGCAAAGAAAGTACCTCTGTGGTATGTATGATTTTAAGTTAATTTAGTTAGTTTTTTTTATTTAAAGCCCTATTCGCACAGGATTAGTATTACCTGGGGACCTGTAGTAATTTGTAATAATTGCAGAGTTTGTCTGTGATCTTAATCCAGTACGAATTGGCCATGTCTGTAATTTTCTAAAGTAAAAATATGTTTAAGTCATATCGCTAGTACAACTATACAATTTGCAGAAAGAGAAAGCTATACCAGCAGAAGAGCTAAAACAAAAGAACCATTAGATGGGGATGAATGACATGTTTATCAGGATATGGTAAGGACAATTCTTCTGTTTATTATATACAGCTAGACATAATAAAGACAAGACATTTCAAAGCTATAGCCTAATGACATCATATCCGGGAAATAAGTCAGTAAATTCAAGTAAAATCACAGGCTAAGCTAATCCCGTGCGAATGCGCCACATCGAAATTCAGATGTGGGTGGGTAATTTCAAATTTACACATGGTCCTCAAGTAATACTAATCCCGTGCGAATAGGGCTTAAGTTTTTTTTTTTTTTTTTTTTTTTTTTTTTATCTTTGGCAGGTGTGACAATGTCCAAGGGTTCCTGTGATTTATTTGAGGGCAGGATTTAAACCTGCTGTGACTGCACTGCTGCTTTGCCTGGGAGAGTCTCAATTTAATGGCTCTTGTAGACATAACTTTATTTTTATTGTTTTGAGTTCTGTCTAAACTGAGTTAATTTTGTTTCTGAGTAAAAGTGTTTGTTGCTTTGGTTTATGAATATGTACTTTTGTTTTACAAGTGTAAAATCTTTTGTATGCGAGTAGTTTGTATTTTATTTTTATTGGATCACTGAACGGGAGGGGTTGGCTATGGTTATAATTTGATTTTGTGCGTTTTCACTTAGTGTGGTTAATTTTTTTTTTTCACTGTGTTTGTTTGTGTGTGTGTATGTTGGATATCCAAAGTGTCTCTGCCATCTTCCTCTTTGTTCAAGGGGAGGTCTTCAGAGCGAACTGAAGAGAGCAAAATCATATTCAGACGTTACCTTTGGCCTTCATCCAAACAGACAAACTTATTTACAATCCAGGACAAACAGGTGAGCTGTGAATGACCCTTTGGTTGAAGCTATCATCTTCAAATGCATTATGCAATATATGTGAGTTTGTTGGTGTCTTTGCAGTTAATTTCAGAGTTGTCTCCATGGATTCCAAATTTGTGCCTTTTGATCAAATATACAGTAAGACCAGATGTGTCACCATTTTGAGTGTTCTGACCATAAATGAAAAGCAAATTAAATGCAGGTTCTTTTAAGATGCAGAAATTTCAACTTCAATGACTGCTTTTAAATGTTTATTATTCCTGTCTGTCTTGCAGTACAGGTTGCTCGTGCTGGAGGTGAGTTTGAATGGAGCCAATGCAGCTTTTTGCACTTTTCTTTCTTTGCAGATTTTCTCTGAGCTGTTAATTTGTTTTAATAGGACAAAGATAATAACCGGATTGGTCAGTGGACAAATGTTTCCTCAACGGAGCTGATATTGGAGCTTTCTCAATTAAACCCAGAGGCTCAGATGGTGATGTACACACTAAAGGCTTTTATTGCTGATGGAGAAGTCTCCCAAGTTTTTGAGGTAAAAAAATACGGTAAGTGGTTGTGTATGTGCAGTTCAATGACAGATCTGAGGTCTTAACCTAAAGCGCTTTGTTTCTGGTTTAGTTTTGCCCAAGTCTGACGTGACCGTAAAAACACTGCACACCTACAGCGTTGTAGTTATGGGACTGAAAGTTGAGTCCTGTGCCAAGTGAGTGATGCTTTATTTTCTTGTCTTGTGGTTGGTCAGTTCTTTATCTAGTTCTGATGTTTCCCAGTTTGTCCGTTCCAGTTGTCTGTCAGTGTAGATATGGCTCCAGCAGTGCAGATTCTGGTCTACAGTGTTCTTCCCAGTAAGAATGTAGTTGCTGCTAATGTGCCGTTTGACACTGATTTGTGTTTCCAGAACCATGTACTGTATGATGTGGCTATTTTTCAATTTGGGAATGTTGGTGTGTGTTGGTCTTTGTTCCAGGTGTGTCTGCAGTTTTCTCCAGCTACGGCTGTTCCTGTGGGGGGATGTTTTAATGTGATGGTCAGAAGGATGGACGGAAGTAAGATATTTTTATTTATTTTTTTTTCAAAGGCCGAAGGACCGAAAGGCCGAAGGACCGAAAGGCCAATGTCTGTCTGTCTGTCTGTCTGTCTGTCTGGGCGCCCACCCGAGGATCCCTTGCGTGTGGCCTAGAGCGGGCGCCCTGGTCCGTCAAATGGAAATCGGAGATATACATCTTGTTCGGCTTAAGCCAGGATCGCAGTGATGCAAAAATCGATGCTTACTAGCTCAAACGGTCTAGGAGTTATGCGCAATTTAGTACTTTTAGATTTTTTTTCTTTCTAGCAAATACAATAGGTTTTCAGCACTTTGTGCTTGAAAACCTAATAATGAGAGACCTTTTTGACTATTATAGCGCCCCCTATGATCCGATCCTCACGAATCTTTGCATGCTTCCTAACCATGTTAGGACACATGCTCATCGAATTTTTGTGAAGTTGTGACTTTTTGGGGAGGGGGGATTTATTGGCTTTTGGCTGTATTTTTGCCAGGGACCACATTCTAAATGACCCTGTTGTAGCCAACCAAATGCAAAATTTCAACTTTTTTTCGATAATTATTTATCTAGAGAGTCCAGAGAATAGGCCTAGACTGGTTTGGTCCCAATTAGGCAAAAAAACAGGGACTAGATTCGCGAAAGTAGGTTTTAGACAAAAAACGACATAGCAGTTTTTGGATGAAAAAAAAGACGAAAATGAAAAAATCAGTTAGATTTCATTAATTCAAATGTTTGTTTCTGAAGTCACAATTTAGCACAAGTAAAATTGAAAAAAGGGGAGAAAAAGGCAGCTACATTGATAATGTAACTAGAAAAAAAAAATGAATGTCTGGTTTCCATTTTTAATTTTTTTCATTTGCCTTTTATGGTCAGAAAAATTTAATTGTGAAGCTATACACGGACCAAAATATGACCCATAAATCGTAATCCTTTGCTGTGTCCCAGTTCGCCTACTTATGCTACGCTCTATAGCCTATGTAGGCTACTCTTTTTGTGAAGAAAAAGTACATAGCTACTGTACAGTGCTTGAAGTGGGGGAAAGGTGCCAGTAGGCCTACTGTCTTGCATTTGGCAAATCATGACATTTGAAATTTCTACAGTGAAAAACAAAATTTGGAAATATTGCTGGTACAACAACAATTCATTGTTATTTATTCACAACATGTAGCTATTTAAACAAGTCGTGTGTGCGCGCGCATTTTACACAGACAGACACATTGTGGATTTGAGTGTGGACTCATATACTCCCAAGAGTGTTAATTTAACAGTTTTTGCTGTGTACAAAGAGCCGTAGTTAGACTGACAAGCTGAGCCATATCGCAGAAATTATCGCTGGCGATATTTCCGCGATATTATGGCTCAGCTTGTCTAGTTAACTGCAGCCCTTTGTGGTAAATGCCACTCCATCTGAAAGCAGGTTAAAGAGATTTAGCGTACTACTAATCAAGGAACCAGCTTTACCGACGAGATGCGCATAACCATGTGATGCGATATGTCGCCCAGCCCTATACCTTTGCCATTTGAATGTAATGATGTAGGCTATTTAAAAGTTAAACACCTTCGGAAAGTCTCCGCATGAAAGACCCACTACTGGCAGGTGAACGTGCGGACAACATTTCTCTCCGAAACGGAAAGAAATTTAATTAGATTGAATGGAGGATTTTAACTGTGACGAGATGATTGACAGGTCAGTTACGGCGATAGGATGCACGCGACAGATCTGTCCGCTAAAGATGTCGGCTTACGTCACAAAGCTTGCCTACTCTTTTATTACACACTCAAAAGTATGTACTTTTTCTTCCAAAAGAGTATACTTTTAGGGCGTTTAGGAATTATTATAAGCACTCACTTCCTGATGTATAGAGTACTGCGCAGGCTCAAACCAGCCCGTTCTCATCCCAAGACGTCATTTACCTGACGCTTTTGTTTTGAGCATACGGATGCAGCAAAGAATTACGATTTATGGGTCATATTCTGATTTCCAATTTTCATCTATAAACAGATCAAGAACAATCGAATAACAAGATTATTTTTCGTTTTCCGTTGTTTAATATCAGAACGAAAAATGGGTTGTTTTCCGTTTTTTTGTTTTCCTATTTAGGCTACTAAGAAACGGGCCGTTTTTCGTTTTTGTTTTTTTTCTTTCAAAACGAAAATCCGTTGGCAGCAAAGTACACGGACCATTATCGTCGCGATGGGAGAATATTGCAGTAAAAAATTAGAGCATATATTAGTTGTACGACGACTGAGAGTTTTTATTCACGATAGCAACTAAATGATGCGCATCAGAGGGATTTAGATGTGAGTATACCGTATACGCAATGCCGACTGAAAAAGAAGTGGGTATACTCCGTATACCTGCGTATACCCTGCACTACACCACTGTATAGAACGTCCCTACAAGAACTGACCATTAGTTTTTTTCTACTTATTAGAAATGAGGTATTTATGTGCCTCTGAAGGTGAATAATGTGACATTTCTCCAAAATGCTGCAGTAAAATGGTTGGATATGAGGTGTGTATACTGTATGGGACATCCCTTACAAGAACCGACCATTCGTTTTTTCTACTAATTAGAAATGAGGTATTTATGGGCCTCTAAAGTCGAATAATGTGACATTTCTCCAAATTGCTGCAGTGAAATGAAAGAAAGAAAGAAGAAGAAGAAGAAGAAAAGAAGAAGGTTAGGATTCAGCGCTCTAACCGTCGCAGAACTGGGTTCGATTCTGGTCAGGGAACGTAATCATTCTCACTAGCAAATAACACTCTAGCTTTGTTAGCAAACCATGTCTTTCTAACCATTTGTTACAAGTCTTAACACAATCTAATCAAGTCCTAACATTTCCTAACCCAAGTCCTAACAATTCCTAACCCAAGTCCTAAAAATTCCTAACACAGGTCCTAACAATCTTGAATTGAGTCCTAACAGTTCTTTTAACTTGATACAATTTAAAAATATATATATACCTAATTTGATAACCATCCATGTATTATATAATTCAAAAATCATCCATGTGTCAAATCCCTTTTCTAAATAATTTCTTTAATTCTTTAAATTTCACTTCAGTTGTATCTCTATTAAGTTGTTCTCAAGTTGTCTGGTATTTACCCTGTTGTTTCATATTTATAGACATGACTGGTAAACCTGATTCATACTGGCATGACATCATGTGCAAGAATGCCTAAGGGAAGTACCACTTCTCAACAGGCAAGAAGCCTGGGGCGAAAAAGTAGAAAATGTCAAGCTGATCAGTGGGTCATTTTCTCCACTTATTTCCCCCATAATCATTCTCACAAATTACACACAAGCTTTGTTAGGTGCAGCATGTCACCTTTTTTGTGCAAACCCCGTTTTCCATGTTCACCCCAGTTGGCAACAATCATTGTGTTCGAGAACTAAGATGGGTACAAGAAAACACATTGGTATCACCCTGAAACAAGTTGAGAAAAGCAGATAAATATAATATGCATATTTTCCCATGCATAAATGTCCGCCCGATCAAAAATGTTGCCAATCTCATTTCGTCATCAAGTTGTCGTGGCCGAGTGGTTAAGGCGATGGACTAGAAATCCATTGGGGTCTCCCGCGCAGGTTCGAATCCTGCCGACAACGATTCGTTTTCCGTTTTAAAACTTACACTAACCAGCGTTGAGCATGGTTCATGTTACAAACTAAGCTTCAAGTCCACATTGAAATCATGTTAAATGCACAATATGTAATTTTCTCCGCAACAAAACAAAGGCGTATCTTGAAAATCCGTGAATGCATGTGAGTTGTAGAAATCGGGAAGAAATCCGCTCAAGTTAATGGATGAGCTAAAATAATTAGTAAAATTACGTAGTTATAACTTGTAGGTTAACTTTAAATGTTCGCTCACCCCCAAAAGAAAATTAATAGCAAACATATGGGTTAATAATTTCACCAGGAGAGGGCAACATTGATCTATGTATCCCACAGTGATCGTGTTCCGAAGATGAACGACTTGAAGGCGAGTAAAATCATCTAGTTAAGTAAACTTTAAAGGTCTATTCACCCCAAAAAGAAAATTAGTTAATTTTAATGACAGAATTTTCTTTTTGCGGTGAACGAATCTTTTAAGTTAACCTATGCAAAAATATCAGGATTGGACATCATTTCACAGGGAGGGGGCAGCATTGATCTATGTATGTTGCGTATGCCTCTGTAGTAGATGAGGCATCTTTAGAATGCCTTCTATTGCATCCTTTATCTTTATGCATCAGCATATGAATTAATGCTTTGTTGAAGTCATCATGTGATTAGATGTACACGAAAAGACGCTGAAATAATTTAGTATTTCCAATCTCAGTAGGGATTTCCACTGATTCCACGCGTACACGCACTTTATTATGAGTTGTCGTGGCCGAGTGGTTAAGGCGATGGACTAGAAATCCATTGGGTCTCCCCGCGCAGGTTCGAATCCTGCCGACAACGATTCGTTTTGCGGTCTACAATTTTACACCAACCAGCAAGTCGGAAACGTCATGTCCTCCTGGAGAACACGTGAATGGGATATGTTTACAGGACATTTGATTTGGTGAAAATATAACCAGTGAAGTCTTTCTGAGAGCATAACCACACGTTTCTATGGTAACGAACCACAGTTCCCCAAACGAATAATCATGGCGGATGATTTGGACGATTTACTTGATGAAGTCGAATCAAAGTTTTGTTGTAGCACCTCGGCGTCCAAACAGTCAAGTTATGTTTCAAAACAAACGGACCAAAATTGTGTGAATCCCAAGGACAAGAAACAGTCAAGGTGGTAAGCTAGCGGGATTAGCACCCGAGCTAACGTAGCTAATATGAATCCAAATAAAGTATAGAGCAAAGTGTTCGTCTATATACAATATAGCCAAACACTTTTAATACTTTGCAGATGTACGATTTTTTTATGTTAGCAATCGGACTAAAATGCTAAAAAATAAACGTTTGCTTGGAGGCTAACAAAACAACATCTGATCTATGCATTCTTAACATCGTCTCAAACATCTAAACAAAATCAGATTCTTCCAAGTCATATTTGTAACAGTTTGATTTCCCCCCCATGTTTTCCAGAAAACAAGCCGGTAAAAGAGCTGAGCACGAGAACGATGATATTGACGCTATACTGCAGGAAATTCTGGATGATGATTATCAGCCCATCAGCACACATGATGTAGTGAACAAAGCAATACTTTTATTTTTTCAAGTAACACTGGATAGCATTAATATTGCTAGTTGTTGTTGACAGTGCACATTCATAATTTGAAAACAATCTCTTATGATCTGAACAGGAACCCATTTCAGGGAAGACATCCACAAGTGATTCCTTTTCTCAGACTATGTCCAAGAAGTAAGTTTTTGGTTTCACGTGCATTTAGAAGTTATACAGAAAATTGGGCATTTTAAAAGTGAAACATAACTAGATTCAAGTTATATGACGTGATTTCAATTATTAACTCCTGACACTTTTCCCTCAAACAGATGTTGCCCTGTGTTTCTTGGTGGAAGCTCTATTATCCATGGTATTGGAACCAGCGTTTCTCAAAGGTGGCACATTAATTAAAATACACCAAGTAATTTAGTCATGACAGATTTAATTAGATGTTCAAATGTATTCTAACTGTAGTCTGTAACAAAAACTTGTTTTTGAAGGGCCTGCAACCAATTAAGATGTACCTCTTGTGACTTCAGCGTACTCGCGTTTGATGATCACGAGTGGGACTCCTCCTGCAACTATTTATTTTTCAGGTAAGGTATCTGCAAAAATGTCAGTAGGGAACAATTTCATCTGAGGGGCAGCATTGATCCAACTACTGTAGCAGATGAGGCATTCTGAGTGCCTCATTTAGCCCTTGTTCTTGTCCGTTAATGGTGCCTTTGTTGAAGTCATCATGTCACCCTCTTGCAGATAAGCTTCATGAAATGTTTGAACGGGCTGATAAAGAAATACTTTTCAACAAGCATTTAACAATGCAACACACCACCTTTTATGTGCAAACCCTGTTTTCCGCCGGACACATCATTTCCTTATCTTCAGCACAGTGTCTTGCAGCGCCTCTCAGCTTTAGCATCAAACAGACAGTGAATCATTCGCACCATGTCTTTTATGTAGTTATCTTCCATATTTAGGCCACAGTGCACTTTGCTGCATGCTCAGACACAGTCGAGCTCTAACGCCCGTTTCACACATACTCCGTTTGCAGTGCGTATGCGCAGTGCGTAGACCTGAGTGCAAAAATGGAGGCTCTAGACCCTTCCAGAGCTGAGATATTGAGAATATTCCACCGTCCCAAAATTCCACCATCTCACCCACTACTTCTATAATGGCATAAATGCTGTGTGGGATGTCCATATCTCAGCTCTGAAAGGGTCTAGAGCCTCCATTTTTGCACTCAGGTCTAAGTCCCATGGCCCTCTATCAGAATCCAGAGTTTCAAGAAGATCAGAGAAACTCAAAATTTTGACCCAATAAAAAAACGACAGTGGTACCCCTTTTGGGTTTTTTTTGAGGTGCGAAAAATAAGTTTCTCCAATCTTCTTGAAAATCTGGATTCTGATAGAGGGCCATGGGACTTAGACCTGAGTGCAAAAATTGAGGCTCTAGACCCTTCCAGAGCTGAGATATTGACAAAATTCCACCGTCCCAAAATTCCACCGTCTCGCCCGTTATTTTCATAATGGCATAAATGCTACGTTGGATGTCCATATCTCAGCTCTGGAAGGGTCTAGAGCCTCCATTTTTGCACTCAGGTCAAAGTCCCATGGACCTCTATCAGAATCCAGAGGTTCAAGAACATCAGAGAAACTCAAAATTTTGACCCAAAAAAAAAACGACAGTGGTACCCCTTATGTTTTTTTTGGGTGCGAAAAAATAAGTTTCTCCAATCTTCTTGAAAATGTGGATTCTGATTGAAGGCCATGGGACTTAGATCTGAGTGCAAAAATTGAGGCTCTAGACCCTTCCAGAGCTGAGATATTGACAAAATTCCACCGTCCCAAAATTCCACCGTCTCGCCCATTATTTTTGTAATGGCATAAATGCTATGTGGGATGTCCATATCTCAGCTCTGGAAGGGTCTAGAGCCTCCATTTTTGCACTCAGGTCTAAGTCCCATGCAGTGGTGGAAAGAGTACTGACAAATTGTACTTAAGTAAAAGTATTGCTACTTAAGTAATAATTGACTTGAGTACAAGTAGAAGTACTGAAATATAATATGACTCAAGTAAGAGTAAATAAGTAGTTTGCTTAAAAACTACTCAAGTAACTACGTACAAAGTACTTTAGTATTTTTCTATTTTTACCCAAAATAGAGCGCTAAAAACTCTCATGTCATCTATTTCATTCATACTGAAGGCCCAGTACTGATGCATAGAAGTATTAAACTTACACATTTCAGGAAATGCCTTATATGGATATAATAACGTGCAAATAGTGATGTTTTGACTGATGAAACATGAAGACAAATACATTATAGCTATAATATATCTGTGTTTATCAAACTATCAGGTATTTTCAAAAGAATGATGTATATCTTGAAAGGGATAGTTCACCCAATAATGAAAATTAGCCCACGATTTACGCTCCCTCAAGTCATTTTAGAAGATCTTCTTTCAGTCGAATACAATCAGAGTACAATCTTTTTAATACAATCTATATTAAAAAAATGGCCTGGCTCTTCCAAACTTTATAATGGCAGTGAATGACTGGAGAAAATTTGAAGCCCAAAAAAGTGCATCCATCAATGATAAAAGTGCTCCACATATAGACTACTAGCTTTCTCTGTTGTCAAGAACAATTTTTTATTATTAATTTTGAAAAGTAAGTCCAGGTAAGATCATTTGAATGTTTGGATTTGAATCATTCATAATTGAAAGCAAAGAAAGTTAATGGAGATTTCCGATGAAAAAGGTATGAAAAACAATAAAACAGTATGAAAAATAAAAAAATGAAAAATGAAATGAAAAATGAAAATAAGTGGGGTATGGTTAACATGTTAAATGAAATTATCTTTTTTTCGTTGTAGCCTACCGAAAATGTGCTGGGAGCCCACTGTTGCTATGGGAACGAACTACACTTTTATATGCATCTGACTGACAGCTAAATCATGCGATCTTATTTCACTTTTTTCAGCTTTGTAAAGTTTGCTTCGTATATTTAGTTTAACTGTATTGTTAAACAGGGCGAGCTTTACAATTAATTTGAACTGTGTGCATGTATTTTAGACACTTACATTGTTCTTGCTCCGTCCATCATGCAAACCACGTCCATGTTATGAGCCGAGCTTTTTTATTTACTGCAACTGCTCACTGCTCTGGTATTATCAATGGTATGACCCATTTCAGTAGTTGCCATAATTAAATATAAGCAGAATACTCACTTACATTCACTGAAATATTGAAACGTTAGCGCTACTGATTCAAAACACGATCGTCGTCAGTGATAATGATTGAATGAATGTCAAACGCGGTTTGAACGCCCCGCCCCCAGCCGAACTAGAGATTTTGATTAGTTTTGCACCCGAGTCAGACCTGTCTGTCATTGGCTGAAGGGCTTCAGATCTGTCTGTTATTGGCTGAAGCGCAGTGCTCCACCGCAGTAGTTTTGAAAAGTGTCTGTCAAACGTCAGCTTGCCCTGTTGCTCCGTCGGCACCTTTGTCAGAAGTACTTTTTACTTTTTATGAAATATAAATGTAGAGAAGTTGAATATTTTATTTTTATTTTACTCAAGTAAGAGTAAAAGTACCATAATTTAATTATACTCAAGAAAGTAGAAAAAATAAAAAAATCTACTCAAGTACTGTAACGAAAGTATTTGTAATTAGTTACTTTCCACCACTGGTCCCATGGCCCTCTATCAGAATCCAGAGTTTCAAGAAGATCAGAGAAACTCAAAATTTTAACCCAAAACAAAAACGACAGTGGTACCCCTTATGTTTTTTTTTTGGGTGCGAAAAAATAAGTTTCTCCAATCTTCTTGAAAATCTGGATTCTGATAGAGGGCCATGGGACTAGACATGAGTGCAAAAATGGAGGCTCTAGACCCTTCCAGAGCTGAGATATTGAGAAAATTCCACCGTCTCGCCCACTATTTTTATAATGGCATAAATGCTACGTTGGATGTCCATATCTCAGCTCTGGAAGGGTCTAGAGCCTCCATTTTTGCACTCAGGTCTAAGTCCCATGGCCCTCTATCAGAATCCAGAGTTTCAAGAAGATCAGAGAAACTCAATTTTGACCCAAAAAAAACGACAGTGGTACCCCTTTTGTTTTTCATCCTACGTGGGATGTCCATATCTCAGCTCTGGAAGGGTCTGAGAGCCTCCATTTTTGCACTCAGGTCTAAGTCCCATGGCCCTCTATCAGAATTGAGAGTTTCAGAGAAGATCAGAGAAACTCAAAATTTTGACCCAAAAAAAAAACGACAGTGGTACCCCTTATGTTTTTTTTTGGGTGAGAAAAAATAAGTTTCTCCAATCTTCTTGAATCTCTGGATTCTGATAGAGGGCCATGGGACTTAGACCTGAGTGCAAAAATTGAGGCTCTAGACCCTTCCAGAGCTGAGATATTGACAAAATTCCACCGTCTCGACCACTATTTTTATAATGGCATAAATGCTAAGTGGGATGTCCATATCTCAACTCTAGAAGGGTCTAGAGCCTCCATTTTTGCACTCAGGTCTCAAGTCCATGGCCCTCTATCAGAATCCAGAGTTTCAAGAAGATCAGAGAAACTCAAAATTTTGACCCCCAAAAAAACGACCAGTGGTACCCCTTATGTTTTTTTTTTTTAGGTGTGAAAAAATAAGTTTCTCCAATCTTCTTGAAAATCTGGATTCTGATAGAGGGCCACAGGACTTAGACATGAGTGCAAAATGAAGGCTTAGACCCTTCCAGAGCTGAGATATTGAGAAAATTCCACCGTCTCGCCCACTATTTTTATAATGGCATAAATGCTATGTGGGATGTCCATATCTCAGCTCTGGAAGGGTCTAGAGCCTCCATTTTTGCACTTAGGTCTAAGTCCCATGGCCCTCTATCAGAATCCAGAGTTTCAAGAAGATCAGAGAAACTCAAAATTTTGACCCAAAAAAACGACAGTGGTACCCCTTATGTTTTTTTTTGGGTGTGAAAAAATAAGTTTCTCCAATCTTCTTGAAAATCTGGATTCTGATAGAGGGCCATGGGACTTAGACCTGAGTGCAAAATGGAGGCTCTAGACCCTTCCAGAGCTGAGATATTGAGAAAATTCCACTGTCTCGCCCACTATTTTTATAATGGCATAAATGCTACGTTGGATGTCCATGTCTCAGCTCTGGAAGGGTCTAGAGCCTCCATTTTTGCACTCAGGTGTAAGTCCCATGGCCCTCTATCAGAATCCAGAGTTTCAGAGATCAGAGAAACTCAAAATTTCTGACCCCCAAAAAAAAAAATGACAGTGGTACCCCTTATGGTTTTTTTTGGGTGTGAAAAAATAAGTTTCTCCAATCTTCTTGAAAATCTGGATTCTGATAGAGGGCCATGGGAGCTTAGACCTGAGTGCAAAAATGGAGGCTCTAGACCCTTCCAGAGCTGAGATATATAGAAAATTCCACCGTCTCGCCCACAATTTTTATAATGGCATAAATGCTACGTTGGATGTCCATATCTCAGCTCTGGAAGGGTCTCTAGAGCCTCCATTTTTGCACTCAGGTCTAAGTCCCATGGCCCTCTATCAGAATCCAGAGTTTCAAGAAGATCAGAGAAACTCAAAATTTTGACCCAAAAAAAACGACAGTGGTACCCCTTTTGTTTTTGTTTGTTTTTTGGGTGCAAAAAAAATAAGTTTCTCCAATCTTCTTGAATATCTGGATTCTGATAGAGGGCCATGGGACTTATTTCTAAATAAAAATAATTAAAAACTTTATCACCTTTCTGTCATTCCTAAAGTTACATAAGCACTATCACTGCCAAGTGTCATACATTTAAAAACAGACGATCCTATGAACATATTCATTGTGTGTGTTTGTGTGTGTGTGTTTGTGTACAGAGAGAGAGAGATTGAGTAGGCCCACATTAAATCTTATTGAATAATATAAGCTTATATTATATTTTATTGTCACACTTTAATGGGAAAATTAATTTATTAAATGAACAACTCAAACACAAACATGTAAGGTTTTTATTTGTACACATAACATTGAAACTCTGTAGTGTGTTGTGGTTGCTTCATCTGCCAGAGCTTCTGGCTGCTTTATTTTCAATAAGCACCAGATGGCGCTGTTCTCGACACTCTCAAAGCTTTGGATCTTTTCCCGGAACAGTCAGGGGAAAGCCTCATTGCTTCATGAAGCTTCATTTCCCCATCCCTACCAAGCACCATCCCATAATTCCACCGTCCACAAACCCACTATTTTTATAATGGCATAAATGCTACGTGGGATGTCCATATCTCAGCTCTGGAAGGGTCTCAGAGTCTCCATTTTTGCACTCAGGTCTAATTCCCAAGGCCCTCTATCAGAATCCAGAGTTTCAAGAGATCAGAGAAACTCAAAATTTTGACCCAAAAAAAACGACAGTGGTACCCCATTTGTTTTTTTTTGGGTGCGAAAAAATAAGTTTCTCCAATCTTCTTGAATCTCTGGATTCTGATAGAGGGCCATGGGACTTAGAACTGAGTGCAAAAATTGAGGCTCTAGACCCTTCCCAGAGCTGAGATATTGACAAATTCCACCGTCCCAAAATTCCACCGTCTCGCCCACTATTTTTATAATGGCATAAATGCTATGTGGGATGTCCATATCTCAGCTCTGGAAGGGTCTAGAGCCTCCATTTTTGCACTCAGGTCTAAGTCCCATGGCCCTCTATCAGAATCCAGAGTTTCAAGAAGATCAGAGAAACTCAAAATTTTGACCCAAAAAAAACGACAGTGGTACCCCTTTTGTTTTTTGTTTTGTTTTTTTTTGTTTTTTGGGTGCAAAAAAAATAAGTTTCTCCAATCTTCTTGAATATCTGGATTCTGATAGATGGCCATGGGACTTATTTTCTAAATAAAAATAATTAAAAACTGTATCACCTTTCTGTCATTCCTAAAGTTACATAAGCACTGTCACTGCCAAGTGTCATACATTTAAAAACAGACGATCCTATGAACATATTCATTGTGTGTGTTTGTGTGTGTGTGTTTGTGTACAGAGAGAGAGAGATAGAGTAGGCCCACATTAAATCTTATTGAATAATATAAGCTTATATTATATTTTATTGTCACACTTTAATGGGAAAATTAATTTATTAAATGAACAACTCAAACACAAACATGTAAGGTTTTTATTTGTACACATAACATTGAAACTCTGTAGTGTGTTGTGGTTGCTTCATCTGCCAGAGCTTCTGGCTGCTTTATTTTCAATAAGCACCAGATGGCGCTGTTCTCAACACTCTCAAAGCTTTGGATCTTTTCCGCGAACAGTCAGGGGAAAGCCTCATTGCTTCATGAAGCTTCATTTCCCCATCCCTACCAAGCACCATCCCATAATTCCACCGTCCACAAACCCACTATTTTTATAATGGCATAAATGCTACGTGGGATGTCCATATCTCAGCTCTGGAAGGGTCTAGAGTCTCCATTTTTGCACTCAGGTCTAATTCCCAAGGCCCTCTATTCAGAATCCAGAGTTTCAAGAGATCAGAGAAACTCAAAATTTTGACCCAAAAAAAAAACGACAGTGGTACCCCATTTGTTTTTTTTTGGGTGCGAAAAATAAGTTTCTCCAATCTTCTTGAATCTCTGGATTCTGATAGAGGGCCATGGGACTTAGAACTGAGTGCAAAAATTGAAGGCTCTAGACCCTTCCAGAGCTAGATATTGACAAAATTCCACAGTCCCAAAATTCCACCGTCTCGCCCACTATTTTTATAATGGCATAAATGCTATGTGGGATGTCCATATCTCAGCTCTGGAAGGGTCTGAGAGCCTCCATTTTTGCACTCAGGTCTAAGTCCCATGGCCCTCTATCAGAATCCAGAGTTTCAAGAAGATCAGAGAAACTCAAAATTTTTACCCAAAAAAAACGACAGTGGTACCCCTTTTGTTTTTTTTTTTTTTTTTTTTTGTTTTTTGGGTGCAAAAAAAATAAGTTTCTCCAATCTTCTTGAATATCTGGATTCTGATAGATGGCCATGGGACTTATTTCTAAATAAAAATAATTAAAAACTGTATCACCTTTCTGTCATTACTAAAGTTACATAAGCACTATCACTGCCAAGTGTCATACATTTAAAACAGACGATCCTATGGACATATTCATTGTGTGTGTTTGTGTGTGTGTGTTTGTGTACAGAGAGAGAGAGATAGAGTAGGCCTACATTAAATCTTATTGAATAATATAAGCTTATATTATATTTTATTGTCACACTTTAATGGGAAAATTAATTTATTAAATGAACAACTCAAACACAAACATGTAAGGTTTTTTTTGTACACATAACATTGAAACTCTGTAGTGTGTTGTGGTTGCTTCATCTGCCAGAGCTTCTGGCTGCTTTATTTTCAATAAGCACCAGATGGCGCTGTTCTCGAACACTCTCAAAGCTTTGGATATTTTCCCGAACAGTCAGGGGAAAGCCTCATTGCTTCATGAAGCTTCATTTCCCCATCCCTACCAAGCACCATCCCATAATTCCACCGTCCACAAACCCACTATTTTTATAATGGCATAAATGTTACGTGGGATGTCCATATCTCAGCTCTGGAAGGGTCTCAGAGTCTCCATTTTTGCACTCAGGTCTAATTCCTAAGGCCCTCTATCAGAATCCAGAGTTTCAAGAAGATCAGAGAAACTCAAAATTTTGACCCAAAAAAAAACAACAGTGGTACCCCATTTGTTTTTTTTTTGGGTGCGAAAAAAATAAGTTTTCTCCAATCTTCTTGAAATCTCTGGATTCTGATAGAGGGCCATGGGACTTAGAACTGAGTGCAAAAATGGAGGCTCTAGACCCTTCCAGAGCTGAGATATTGACAAAATTCCACAGTCTCGCCCACTATTTTTATAATGGCATAAATGCTATGTGGGATGTCCATATCTCAGCTCTGGAAGGGTCTAGAGCCTCCATTTTTGCACTCAGGTCTAAGTCCCATGGCCCTCTATCAGAATCCAGAGTTTCAAGAAGATCAGAGAAACTCAAAATTTTGACCCGAAAAAAACGACAGTGGTACCCCTTATGTTTTTTTTTTAGTGTGAAAAATAAGTTTCTCCAATCTTCTTGAAAATCTGGATTCTGATAGAGGGCCATGGGACTTAGACCTGAGTGCAAAAATGGAGGCTCTAGACCCTTGCCAGAGCTGAGATATTGAAAAAATTC
This sequence comes from Hybognathus amarus, assembly GCA_030378365.1. NCBI lineage: Eukaryota > Metazoa > Chordata > Actinopteri > Cypriniformes > Leuciscidae > Hybognathus > Hybognathus amarus. Next base: position 46,511 of record JAQIUQ010006209.1, read on the forward strand.
CACCGTCTCGCCCACTATTTTTATAATGGCATAAATGCTACGTTGGATGTCCATATCTCAGCTCTGGAAGGGTCTAGAGCCTCCATTTTTGCACTCAGGTCTAAGTCCCATGGCCCTCTATCAGAATCCAGAGTTTCAAGAAGATCAGAGAAACTCAAAATTTTGACCCAAAAAAAACGACAGTGGTACCCCTTTTGTTTTTTGTTTTTTGTTGTTTTTGTTTGTTTTTTGGGTGCAAAAAAAAAGTTTCTCCAATCTTCTTGAATATCTGGATTCTGATAGATGGCCATGGGACTTATTTCTAAATAAAAATAATTAAAAACTTTATCACCTTTTCTGTCATTCCTAAAGTTACATAAGCACGATCACTGCCAAGTGTCATACATTTAAAAACAGACGATCCTATGAACATATTCATTGTGTGTGTTTGTGTGTGTGTGTTTGTGTACAGAGAGAGATAGAGTAGGCCTACATTAAATCTTATTGAATAATATAAGCTTATATTATATTTTATTGTCACACTTTAATGGGAAAATTAATTTATTAAATGAACAACTCAAACACAAACATGTAAGGTTTTTATTTGTACACATAACATTGAAACTCTGTAGTGTGTTGTGGTTGCTTCATCTGCCAGAGCTTCTGGCTGCTTTATTTTCAATAAGCACCAGATGGCGCTGTTCTCGACACTCTCAAAGCTTTGGATCTTTTCCCGGAACAGTCAGGGGAAAGCCTCATTGCTTCATGAAGCTTCATTTCCCCATCCCTACCAAGCACCATCCCATAATTCCACCGTCCACAAACCCACTATTTTTATAATGGCATAAATGCTACGATGGGATGTCCATATCTCAGCTCTGGAAGGGTCTAGAGTCTCAGTTTTTGCACTCAGTCTAATTCCCAAGGCCCTCTATCAGAATCCAGAGTTTCAAGAAGATCAGAGAAACTCGAAAATTTCGACCCAGAAAAAACGACAGTGGTACCCCTTTGTTTTTCATCCTACGTGGGATGTCCATTATCTCAGTTCTGGAAGGGTCTCAGAGCCTCCATTTTTTGCACTCAGGTCTAAGTCCCATGGCCCTCTATCAGAATCCAGAGTTTCAAGAAGATCAGAGAAACTCAAAATTTTGACCCGAAAAAAAAACGACAGTGGTACCCCTTATGTTTTTTTTGGGTGCGAAAAAAGAATGCGTTTTTCCAATCTTCTTGAAAATCTGGATTCTGATAAAGGGCCATGGGACCTAGATCCTGAGTGCACAAATGGAAGGCTCTAGACCCTTCCAGAGCTGAGATATTTAGATATTTATAATGGCATACAGAGCTAGAGATATTGAGATATTTACAATGGCATCAATGCTACGTGAGATCTCAATATCTCAGCTATGAAGGGCTAGAGCCTCCATTTTTGCACTTAGATCTAAGTCCCATGGCCCTCTATCAGAATCCAGAGTTTCAAGAAAATCAAAATTTTGACCCGAAAAAAAAACGACAGTGGTACCCCTTACGTTTTTTTTTTTGGGTGCAGAAAATTTTTGATTTTCTTGAAACTCTGGGATTCTGATAGAGGGCCATGGGACTTAGATCTGAGTGCAAAAATGGAGGCTCTAGACCCTTCCAGAGCTGAGATATTTAGATATTTATAATGGCATACAGAGCTGAGATATTGAGATATTTACAATGGCATAAATGCTACGTGAAATCTCAATATCTCAGCTCTGGAAGGGTCTGAGAGCCTCCATTTTTTGCACTCAGATCTAAGTCACATGGCCCTCTATCAGAATCCAGAGTTTCAAGAAAATCAAAATTTTGACCCAAAAAAAAAACGACAGTGGTACCCCTTACGTTTTTTTTTCGGGTCAAAATTTTGATTTTCTTGAAACTCTGGATTCTGATAGAGGGCCATGTGACTTAGATCTGAGTGCAAAAATGGAGGCTCTAGACCCTTCCAGAGCTGAGATATTGAGATTTCACGTAGCATTTATGCCATTGTAAATATCTCAATATCTCAGCTCTGTATGCCATTATAAATATCTAAATATCTCAGCTCTGGAAGGGTCTAGAGCCTCCATTTTTGCACTCAGATCTAAGTCCCATGGCCCTCTATCAGAATCCCAGAGTTTCAAGAAAATCAAAATTTTGACCCGAAAAAAAACGACAGTGGTACCCCTTACGTTGTTTTTTCGAGGTCAAAATTTTGATTTTCTTGAAACTCTGGATTCTGATAGAGGGCCATGGGACTTAGATCTGAGTGCAAAAATGGAGGCTCTAGACCCTTCCAGAGCTGAGATATTGAGATTTCACGTAGCATTTATGCCATTGTAAATATCTCAATATCTCAGCTCTGTATGCCATTATAAATATCTAAATATCTCAGCTCTGGAAGGGTCTAGAGCCTCCATTTTGCACTCAGATCTAAGTCCCATGGCCCTCTATCAGAATCCAGAGTTTTCAAGAAAATCAAAATTTTGACCCGAAAAAAAAAACGTAAGGGGTACCACTGTCGTTTTTTTTTCAGGTCAAAATTTTGATTTTCTTGAAACTCTGGATTCTGAATAGAGGGCCATGTGACTTAGATCTGAGTGCAAAAATGGAGGCTCTGACCCTTCCAGAGCTGAGATATTGAGATTTCACGTAGCATTTATGCCATTGTAAATATCTCAATATCTCAGCTCTGTATGCCATTATAAATATCTAAATATCTCAGCTCTGGAAGGGTCTAGAGCCTCCATTTGTGCACTTCAGTTTAACTCCATGCACCCTCTCAAATCCAGATTTTGAGAGAAAGATTGGAAAAAGCAATATTTTTAACCAAAAAACATAAGGGTACCACTGTCATTTTTTTTTTTGAGGTGTAAAAATTTGAGTTTTCTCTGATCTTCTTTTGGAAGCTATGTAATAAAGGCTATGGGCTTAAACCTGAAATAAGAAGTGAAGGCTAAGTCTTAAACAAGATATGGAACATCTTAAATTAATGAAAAACAAAAGGATTCCACTGTTAAAGTTTTTTTGGGTGAAATTTTGAGTTTCTCTGATTTCTTGAAACTGTGGATTATAATCAAGGGCCTTAAAATGTGACCTGAGTGCAAAAACTGACTATTAAACCTTCCAGAGCTAATATGGACA
>JAQIUQ010006210.1:0-10319 GCA_030378365.1 Hybognathus amarus
TGTTCAGATTGCTCTCATGCTCTGACTTTAGTTTCCGATACAATCAAGTGTCAAAGGGTCATGAAAACCCAAACCAAATTTTCATGAGATTCTTAACAGAGGACGTGTGTTGAACACCACTGAAGACAATTGCTGCATTCCAATTCGCATACTATCCGTCCTAAATAGTATTCGAAAATAGAATTAGTGCGTCCGTAGTATGTTGAAATGAGTGTTTAGAATATACCCGTATGGTCTACTTTTCCAGTCAGAATCTGAAGTATGAGATCAATGCACACTCTAACGGCTGATATTGCCCACAACCCATTGCGCGTTGGACGGAGGATTTGGTTAGAACTACAACAATTAGATAAAAAGTAAAAAAAAAGACTACAGACACGGAGGGACCGTGTGAGTCCCGCGGTTATGTTGAGAGGCTTTAGATAAAAGAGGTTTGAGTGATTAATTATCACTATATATAACCTACCGAAAATTTATTTATTCAGTGTTCTCCACATTATATTGTATCTGCAGCATTGTGAACTTTTGTAAGGATACAATTTATACAAAAAGGATACGTTTAGGCATTACTTTTTAAACACATCATTATATTCAAATTGCAAAACACGATGAAAGTATACACATTGAAAGACCCATGACTGGCAGATTAACGTGCTCCGATACGGCAGGAAAATCAAATTAGATTGAATGGAGGATTTTAACTGTGACAAGATGATTGACAGGGCAGTTTATGGTGACAGGATGCACACAGCAATGCGACAGAGCTCGTCCGTTAAAGATGACGTGATAGTATGTCCCAAAGCGTGCCTACTCTTTTGCTACTCACTCAAAAGAATGTACTTTCTTCACAAAAAAAGTACATACTTTTAGGGCATAGTATAAGTAAGCGAATTGGACGCAGGGGAATGTTAGCATCTGTTAGATTTAATAGTAGGGTTAAAATGGTTAAATTTGAGGGTTTTTTGCAATTTTTTTTTCGTCTTCCAGGATTAAAAATCTTCAACGTGTCCATGTCACAGGCTGTGACTGTGACGTAGCTGTGCACTGTGAGCGCTTGATGACTCATCGGTATCTCATAATTATAATTATTGCAAAATGAACCTTTGGTCTAATTGCACATTGGTACCCAGTCGACCGTTCTCTGAAATTTGTTTTCATGATAATCGAATGTAAAGAGTTTTATATTCTAAAAACTGTTTAGTGTATACGCTAGTATATGGGGGCATTCAATAAGTAAAATAAATCGCTAGTTAATACCACTAACAAGGCTCAAAATAGCCCCACACTAACACAGTAACATAATGAGAGTCCCGACATGCAAAAATCGAAGCATTTGAGAACTTTGTAAGAGTACAGACTGTTTAATAAGAAGATATTTTATAAAGACAGTCCGCTTCAGTTTCATTTGCACCGAAACTGTATTTTGGACCTTGAACCGTTTGGTTCCCAGTAAAGTGCATTATATGGAGAAAAATCCTGGAATGTTTTCATCAAAAACCTTACTTTCTTTTCGACTGAAGAAAGAATGACATGGATATCTTGGATGACATGGGTGAATTATCAGCAAAACATGGCATGGGGGTAAATTATTAGCAAAAGTTTTTTTAAAAGTGAACTACTCCTTTAAAGGGAATAACATAGTTTAACATGAAAAAACGCTGGAGTATCCCTTTAACAACATAGCATCTTGAATGAGAAATATAGTTTAAATGACAACATCTCGTTCTTACCGGCATAATTGATTGGAAAAAATAATATGTATGAGGCGGCAATGACCCACCATAGAGACACATGGAAACCAAAAATAAACAGGTCTTTGTATATTTGCAATACTTATTTTCCAGGAAATATTGTAACATCTAAATGGGCCCAGCATGGAGCATGTAATATGTCTTACCTGGCTGACTTGAACAGGTGTTAAAATCATGTCCAACACGCTGGCCCAGCCGGAAACAACCCCTGTGGGCACGGAGTAGGCGAGCGCTATCATCAGGAAACGCATGTTGCTGAAAAAAAAAGCAAAGATGTAGACTGATAAAAACTTTTAGAAATAGAACACTATGAAAGCACTTTAAGATACTAGGCTGTATTTTTGACTTTGTACAAAGCACATTTCTGAAAGTGCATAAGATCTTTCAGAACTGTCATGAAACTGCACATCGAAAGCTTGCAAATCTCGAAACAGATTGCAGAGTTTCCTTCCTATGCCTTCCAGCCTGTCACCAAACATTTATTCTACCTTGCAGCCCAGTGACAGAGATAAAAATCTCCTTAATAGGGGAAATAGACGAAACTGATAGCAGAAGCACATATCAGGGCAGCACAATGCTAGAATAAAGACATGCCCTAAAGCAGCGCTCCATCTTTAGATTGATTTAGCTTCCTCAACTGAATGTGATTATTAAGAGGACATTGCACATTTGAGTGTCCTCTTAACATAATACAACTTTCATCTGCACGAAATGAACTTGAAATTTGCTAATTCAATTGCCATTTTAGAGTAACACTGACTAAATTAATTAATGCCAGATAATGAATTGATTAAATAAAAAACACTATCATGGAAAAAATATTGAAGTGATTTTTTTAATTAATGAGGTCCTGCAGCAACTGAACAAAATGCCACTGAGAATATGCAATGGTAACAGACAGCTTACTTAAGCTAATATACCTTGATATTAAGAGCTTTGCCAAGTAGGAATTGTTTTAACCATCCAATTAAATCTAACTGACCCACTGGGCAAAGCTATGCATACAATCAGTTTCTGCATGTTTTTTAATAAATCATATATCTGTAGAGCACAGCTGAAATACATTTACACTTTCATAGCAGTATCTATAAGACTTCGCTAACAAATATTACATGCCAACAAATCCTTCTTGAAGCAAAGCAACAACAAAGTTGCTCTAAGCATTAATACAAGGACAGTGCATGGTTTAGTGTACTGTCAATTTTGTGGTAATCCTGCCCTGATACAAAATCCCTTGCTATGAGGGATGCTTTTCCTTCATATATTAGCATTTTTATGAGCATCTATCTAGTCACGGGATTGCTGTGGTCAAGACTGAAACAAGTTGAGAATCCCTTTGTGGAATCAGCCTTTATGTGTTCCTTCTGGCAGGCCTCCAATCACTCCCAACCCAATTACAATCACCTGATCCTTCTTACTCACTTCTCTACCTATTTTCCCTCAAGTGTCTCAAACAGTGTCTCCCAGACTCCCAGAGGAAATGTTCCCCCATAAAACAACAAAGCATCTGGAACCAATCATGAGGGCTCTCCAAATATGCTTTGTTAATTTTTCAAGCGGTGTGCATTATGGAATTTACTTGTTGCAGTTTGGTTCTTGGTATTCGAGTCTTTAAGGCGGTTTTCACACTAAAAAAGTCTGATTGCATCATCCTCATTCTGCCCTAGATTTGGTAAGCCATCAAGCCAGAAAGATCTTTAGCTAAGATCTAATGCCCCCGAAATTAAGATTTTGCAAGACATAGATATTCTTAACACCAAGTCCATCAACACTAATACTATTCTATCATCAGTTTTACCTCAGTAATCAAATGCTGGATAATGCTTCCCATAAAAGTTCGATCATGATGCTCTCTGCAAAAGCACAAACAGATTAGACTTCTCCAGGCTTATTTTTATTTTTAAAATGTATGAAATTTAAATTGAGTTGGCCGCACTCTACAGGTAACTGAACTAGAACTTGGATTGAAACTACAGGAAGTGGAAGTTACTGAATTGCAATTAAAAATAAATAAATAAATAAAATAAAACTAAATCAAGGGATTCCAGGAAAGAAAGATGTTGCCAAGCTGGAATTTCTTCAATGTTTTAATGTTTATTGACACTTGAATTGTAGAAACTTCACCTAAAAAAGTTTCTAGCACTTGTCAGCTGCGGATCTATTGAGAAGTATGTGAGTATTCTTTATAAAGGCTTTTTAAAGAGAAAGTCAGTTATAAAAAATATGCTCTTATTAAAAGTTACCAGGAGGATGCTATGGAAGCTTGTTTCCGCCACTGAATATAAAAATAAAATAAATAATTGTGACTTTTTATCTCACAATTCCTGACTTTTTTCCTCACAATTGCGACTCTGACTTTATAACACATAATTGCGAGTTTATATGTCGAAATTCTGACATCTTCTTATAATTGCTGAGATAAATTTCAATTGCGACTTATCAGGCCAATTCGAATTTTGACTTTATATCCCGTAATTCTGACTCTTATAACACGTAATTCCCTGAACTTTATATCATTGCAATTTCTGACTTTATAACATGTAAATTCTGACTTTACATTCATGCAATTCTGACTTTATATCACATATTTCTGACTTTCATATCATGCAATTCTGAATTTATAACTCGCAATTCTGACCTTATAACTCTAAATTTTGACTTTATATTTCTAATTCTGACTTTATATCTTGCAATTTTGACTTTAAATTCTCGTAATTCTGACTTTAAATCTTGCAATTTTGACTTTATATTACGCAATTCTGACTTTATAATCTCGCAATTCTGACTTTATATTTCTCGGAATTCTGACTTTACATTCTCTAATTCTGTACTTTACATTTTCGCAATTCTGAATTTCATATTCTCACAATTCTGACTTTATAACTTGCAATTCTGCTACTTTAACATTTATATTCTGACTTTATATCACACAATTCTACTTTATAATTCGCAATTCTGACTTAGACTCTAATTTTGACTTTATATTTACAATTTCCAACTTTAAATTCTCGCAATTTTGACTTTCTAAATTTTCGGAATTTTCCTAAACTTTAAATTTTCGCAATTTTGACTTTTTAAATCTGTAATTTGACTTTAAAATCTTTGAATTTTGACTTCATATTTCAAATTTTGATTTTATTCACGTAATTTTCACTTATTATAATCGTTAATTCAGACTTTATTATTACGTGTATTTCTGAATTCAGAACCCGGAATTCCGACTCTATACTCCGTAATTCCTGAATTTTATAATTCGTAATTCTGACCTTTATAAATTCTAGTAATTCTAGATTTTATAATTTGTTAAATTTCTGAGTTTTATAAATTTTTAAATTTTTTATTTTATAATTCTGCAATTTTGAACTTTATAATTCTGTAATTTCTTACCATACATCTCATAATTTCTCTACTTTACATTTTCGAATTCCTGAGTTCTTACATTTCTGTAATTTCTGACTTTAGATATCAATCTACAATTCTTGACTTTATAACTCGCAAATTCCTCCTAATTTTATAACTCTTATTTTCTGACTTTAAATCTCATATTTTTACTTTATAATTTTTAATTCTGAACTTTATAATTTTAATTCTGACTTTATAATTTTTAATTTTTCATACTTTATAATTCGTAAATTTATTTGTACTTTATATTATCAAATTTCTGAACTTTATAAATTTCAATTATGACTTTTATATATTATCATAATTAGTGACTTTATATTCACACAATCATGACTTTATATCTGTAATTCTGTACTTTATATTTGCAATTCTGACTTTTATATCACTGGATTGCGACTTTATATCATGCAATTTCTGACTTTATATTTTTAATTGTGACTTTCCATTTCAATTGTGAGAAAATAATGTCTAGTAATTGTCAGAAAGTAAACTCGCAATCGTGAGATAAAAAAGTCAAAAGATTAAAAAAATTATATTGGCTATCAAATTAATGACACGTAGTTACTTGTTGAAAATTCGATTTGAATGTCATGCTAGGGCTGGGTCGAGATGGCCAAAAAATAACTACTACGATAATTCTCTCTTATATTTAGCCGATATCAGTAATTATCATCAACATATGTTGAATCTTTATTTCTTTCAAGTTTAAAGGCAGATTTTTGCTCCTAAGTGAAAGTTGTATAAAACAGAGTGATAATTGTGTTTTAAACGACTATTTAAATTTATGTTCATTAACAAAAACAGTAACATCTGTTTTTTATGTAACAACCACATTTTTATTTGGTAAAAAGTAATATTCTGACTGTTTGAGTTGTATTAAAATTAACCATTGTTCATCCAGTATCATGCATTTAGATCATGATAACCACAGATAAAATCAGGCATAGCCTATAACTTAGCACCTCACTATTATGGCATAACTTTATGGTTTCTGTGGTATTTGAATGAAAAACAGTAGCCTAACAGTTAAATACATTATTAAATACTGTACTTATATTCCATTAGTCATTTAATACATTGTCTACATTAATAATATTATACAATTCAATATGTGTATATCCCACATTTCATGGTGCAGTTAATATTACTAGGCTAACCTTACAGTAAATCCATGGTAGGCTAAATTGATTCAGTATCAATTCAGATTCTGACTGTATCGTTGCACGCAGTGTTTCTCCTTTTTGTCAGCGTTGTTTCATCTGCCTTTAAACTGGTTTAAACTTGACATTTGTGTTCTTCACTGATCTCAAGCGCTTCTCACTGGATCTTGTGAGGAGGATCAGAGTGCGAGTGTGCGTGAGCTTGCGCTGCGCTCAGTGCGCTAGTGCTGTTTGGACTTTTAGCCGACGCAGATAAATGCTCTGTGTGGCGCGCGCTGTTCAAATGAGTTTCGTTCCGCTTTTGGACGTATAAACATTATCGAACATTTATCGAGCCTCTCTGATATTGTTTTATTCGAGAAAGTTATATTGCGAGAATTATTGTGATCGTTTTATCGCCCAGCCTATGTCATGCTACTCATTATTACCTCCAGGTATGAATTGTTGGATGTGAAGAAAGTTCTACCATCAACATCCATTAACATTAACAGGAAAGTGTGTGGGAAATCAAAGCATGCTTTCAGTGTCTTACGGTAGACTTGAAGAAGGCAATAGCAAAAAACGGTGTTGAAATGGAGAACCCTTTCTCCCAACAGTCCCCTTTTTATTAACCTCACAGCTGGGAGAGATCAATATCCATGCAGCCTTTTTCCCTACCAAGAGCTTATTTAGCTTATGGCATATGACTGAGAAAGCCTTCTTTCCATCTAGACAGATTTGGGGTAGCCATTAAGCCAGAAGGACTTATCAGCTAAGTGCTATTTGTCCCTTGGCAGGCCCTGTTGGGATTTAAGATCCCCAAGATGAGGATTTTGGCAAGTCATTTTAACACACATTTCATAAATCCAAACAATTCTATCATCACAGTTAGTGCGAGTAATCAAATACTGGATAATGGTTCCAATAAAGAACAATAAAATAGTGATGCTCTCTGCAACAAACAAAACATAAAACTGTCTAAAGCTTTACTCAGTCAGGTGAGCCAAGGACTGGGAGTTCAGAAACAAGGGTGCAAATACAATCATGGTCCCGTATCCAATGAACCTGTCCTTATGGACATAGCTGTTTTACTAAGCTTACCAATCTGCTGCTTCATTCAGATACAAATGTGAAATGGCTGACTGGAACTTTGCGCATTCGGGAGGACTCTAGCAGCATTGACAGCTCCGTCCATTCATGTGTGTTCTTTCTCTCTGTGAGTCGGAAGTTCTGGCGTTTCTCGCGAGGGGGGTCCAACTGCAGACTCCTTGCAAAAGTGGAAGTTCAACAGTTCTTTCCAGTCCACACATTTCAGCCAATTTCTCTAGTGTTGTGAGAACACATTCAAAGCAGGGATGGCTTCCTTTATCTATGAGATATCAACCTTCCCAAGCCGCTCGCAGGTGAGACTACATCAAGAGGGTTCCGTACTAGCTGAAAAATGCCACTGTGGTCACACTGGCCTTGATGGACTTTACTGTGTTTCTAAATGTGACAGATTGAAGATGTTCTATTAATTTAAAGGATGGCTGATATTGGGACATCATAAGGCTTGGTAATTAATCTGCAGGGGAGAGGATCTTGTCTTTGATGTGTATTAATGACAACTGCGACATATGGTGAGTGGCAAAATGACAAGACCCTGTTCATTAAGACTTCTTTTGTGAAGCAGTAGTAAAAAGTTCAAAGACCTCGCTGAGATCAGGGGAGACATATGTGGAAGCTACAAAAGGCATAAAATAACAGATGTCCATTTTTATGTCCATGTGCAGATATAACCAGAGCAAAATGTCTTTTGAATGGCAATGAGGAACACTGATATTCATGGTCTGAATCCATTTTCAAATACAGTAGATATTGTGTTTGGGTCTTTTCAAAGTTTGGAATTTTGGCAAATTGATTTTTAAAAGGCCAGTTCACCCTAAATTTGTATCTTTTTTTTAAATCATTAATTCATTTCTTAATTATGCCATTGGGAATCAGCTGGATTGATCAGACTGATGGTTCATCCTCAGAAGAACACAAAAGCAGATTTTTAGCAGAACATTTCCCTAGTTTTCTTTTCCATAGGACATTTAGTGATTGAAAGACACAAAAAGAAAACACATGTACTATTAAAATATTCAGTATGATTTGTGAAATACACAGAACCGTTCAAAAGTTTGGGGTATCTGAAAGATATTCATTTCTTTTATTTAGCAAGGATGCAGTAAAATTGATCACAAGTAACAGTAAAGATTTACATAGTTATAAAAAATGTTATTTGCTCTTCTTTTTGAAGTTTAAGCAGCATTGTGTAACCATGTTAAGAAACGTTTCTTGAGCACCAAATCAGCATATTAAAATGATTTCTAAAGGATCATGTGACTCTAAAGACTGTAGTAATGGCTGCTGAAAATTGCTGCTTTTTCATTGATAAGAATAAAATATGATTTATTTTATAAAAAAGTGCTACAAATATTTTAAATGCAGTCTTGGTGAGCATAAGAGACTTTTTAAATACATTAAATATCTCACCAATCCAATTTCAATTTTTGAAAATGAATGTTCATGTAGTGTGGACTATAGCTCTAAGGGAATGAAAACATCCTGCAAAGATTTATATCCGAAAGTGCACCGTATGTAAAGTTATTGAAATAGATCAAATTTATTATTCAAGAAATTGACCAATACCAATTAAGTTCTTTCTTTTTCTTTTTTCCAAACCTCCATTCCTTTGAACATTTATTTTTTCAAAACAGTTGAATCAGTCTAGTAAAGAAGTATCCGCATTATACCTCAACAGCCTGCAGATGCTGCTCCTGTAGCTGAGACGTCTGGCTAGCCGCTGCCACCGCTTGGAGGAATGGGCGGTCTGGAGGGAAGTAGAACAGCACAGCCACGAAAGTGCTGCAATCATACCAAAACTCTGCAAGTTCACAAAAACACAGCAACATTTTACTCATGCGGCCACAGCGTCAACATCAAATCTAACAAAGATTCTATGGATTCAGACTTAATTATCTCTGGTAAGTTAGAACAAGGGCTTAACGCGCTGGCATTTCAGTGCAATTTTCAGATACTAAATTCAAATTAATGAGAAGAGAGAGAGAGTGGCATCCAAACCAACATCATTAACGGTCATTAGACTGGCTCACATTAATCTAGAGTTAACCATGAAGTGAAGGCAGATTTATTACAATTCTGTAGAGGGAAGGAAATGCACAATGAAACAACTGCATTAGTCATTAACCTAGTTCTATGCAAAGCTCCTGCTTTCCAATGAGCTCTATCCAGGCTGGAATTTGTGATCACTTGTGACCAAGTTCAGAATCAGCGTTGCTGTAGCCAAGAAAAAACTCTAGTAAAATTTGAAAGAACCTGTGTGGGCACAGTATCTGAAGCCAGATGCACTGACTCTGCCAGCATAGGATTCAGGTTGAGTTCCTAATGTTGTGGCCTCCTGGGCGCGTGTCCACATGATAAAATACATGCCGTTTCCTTGGACAGTATTCCCACTTCTTATTCAGCTAGTTAATTTCTACAAAATTGCTACTTATAAACCTGTCCTTTTCTGTCATAAAGCACAGATTTACTCAAGCAAATTCAACATTAACAGCATCGGTAATATTAAGATATACACTACTATTCAAAAGTTTGGGGCAGGGAAGATTCTATTAATAAATTAATACTTCTATTCTCTTAGCAAAGACACATTAATTCAATGAAGAGTGACATAGAAAGACATTTATAATACTGCAAACAAAAAATCTATTTCAAATAAATGCTTTTCTACTCAAAGAATTTTTAGGAAACAATGCTTCATAGTTTCACAAAAAAACATTAATATTAGTATTTTTTAACTGTGATTAATAATAATAAATATAGCTGTAAGCAGCAATTAAGGGGCTTAGCACCACAGAGGCAGAACGAGGATCTAAAAATCAAGGCATGGAAGCATCAGACCAAATGCAAAAATTACTAAAGACATTTGGAGATAATGTTACGCAAAATGGTTGAAAGGCCAGCAATATGAACTGAACCAAGT